>JABBWI010000602.1:0-29373 GCA_016647755.1 Suillus subluteus
GGCGAACTTGCTCCAAGGGATTGGGCGTGTTCCGATAGAAAAAAAACCCTCTTGTTCAGCAGGTTTCGAACCTGCGTAGTCCAAGAGAAACGGATTTTGATGCCGTTGTGGTAACCACTTTGGCGAGGACGAAGTTGAGATGTACCTCCGAGGAACTCTCCATGAGTGAATCTTCAATGCGTGTTCCGATAGAAAAAAACCCTGTTGTTAGGCAGGTTTCGAACTTGCGAAGTACAAGAGAAACAAATTTTGATTCTGTTGTGTTAAAAACTTGGGCCAGGACGCTTGCTGGCCCAGGCCCCAATTCAGACGAACCTCCGAAGAACTGCCCATGTCGACAGGTTTCGAATCCGCACCACAAGAGAGCAGATTTCTAATCTGTTCTGGTGCCAAACGGTTGGCTATGACTACTCAAGATAGGCCTTGAAAAATCCATCCATGAGTGAATCCCAGTGAAAATCGACAAGAATGAGATAGATACGTGCCGATAGACGTCTAAGTACAAAATGAGATGGATACAAATCTAAGAAATTCGAGAAGACAAAAACTCTAATTTTGTGCAAACGCAAAGAATCTTTCCAAAGGTGAAAAAATGCAAACATGTCAGACTTCGATTGCGTAGTTTGCAACTTTGCGACAAATTTTGCACCTGCATGCATTCAATGAACGTGTGTATTTTGCACAAGTCCATAACCGTATTTGCATTATGTTTATTGGAGTCCTAGTACAGTTGAACCACTCGCATCTTCTCATCCGCCCACCATGTCATTCGCCCCCGCCGCGACACCGAGTCCAGCTCGATACGACCATTCCCTTGTGTTGCTAGCACAACACGGCATTCACAAGCCCGGGGCGGCGAGCAGTTGTTTCGCTTAATGTGACTGCCAGTGTTGTCCTTGAGGAGAGGAACTCGGTCCTTGCTAGTTCTTCGTGCCTCTCCCTTATGTTTCCTTGGTCACTGGTCTTTCCATCACACTGATTAATCTCTCTACTTCACTCAAACCAATCTCGTCTTCCACGCTTCATTAACCAGTCACGGTACCATCGCGCACACGAAATATATTCGTTTTCGAATCATCAAACTAATCTACAGCAGCCCTTCGCTCTCTCATCCTTCTCATCCCTTACCTCCCCTGATTGAACGAGTGCGGCACTCACCCTCCCTAGTTCAGGCGCCTTTGCATACTAGAAAGATTTTGTAGAACATGACATTGGTCTCTATGCAGTCTTGGGGCCTTGCGTGCGTCTGATAATGATTTGTATATTCCACTGGTAAGTCAAATTTTCCGTCCTTTTTACTTATTAATCGTTGTAGATTACGCGGCCTGCCTCACCCCGCACTGAGAACTCGGAAATCCTGCGACACCCTTCACTAGAACGTGAACCAACTCCACTGCCCCGTACCGACAAAGGAAAAGAGAAGGAAGTGATTACTGTGGAGGTCAACAATCCTCTGTAAGTGATCACTCTATTGATCATTCTATACTACTGATGCTATCAATTTAGTTCTAATCTTGTCTTCAAACCTCGCCCCCAACCAATCCCAAAGAAAGTTCCTGCCTCTATCGACTCCGCCACTTCTGGATCCACTAGCGCCGAGCCGACTATCATCACCCCTCCATCCAATGACCCATCGGATACTTCCCTTGCTGTCAAAATGGAACTCCTGATAGCAAAACCCCCGGAGCCCATTCCTAGTACGATCAACTCGAAGGCCCAACCTGCCAAAGAACCGGGGAGCGTCTTCGCAACCTACTGGAACGGTCTATTGAAGACCGACAAAGAGGTATGTCGTTTTTATATTGATGTCATTTATCTGCTGACTAGTGCTACTATTAAAGGTATACAAGCACAAAGCGGCTCTACAGGTGCGTGGTATTCATGATAGCTGTGCGTATCTTCATACTAACAATGATTTGCTTTATAGCTCGGCTCGGCTGGACCCACCGAAAGGAACGGTGCCGGTGATGGCGCAGATGAGGAGTAGCGGATGGATACGAGGCGGGATGGCGGGCGCGGGATGGCGGAGGCGGGCGCGGGCGCAGCAATACCACGAGCACCTAACCATGGTGATACCCATAGATACATCATTCAATGGCATTAGATACCTATTCATCCCACCTAAATGGAACATTTTCAGCACATCTTTGCATCTAAAAGTCATCTAAAGCCAACGAAAATCGTATCGAAGCGTTAAAAGTTCGTTTCGGTCTCTATCTTTTTTCGTCTCGAAAAGTCCCACTTTTCTAAAGAGGTCGAAACATAGCGAAAAAATTTGTTCCCTTGTATTTTTTTTCGATCTATATCTGCACGTATCTATCTCATTCTTGTCGATTTTCACTGGGAGTGAATGTTCAAGGCGTGGTAAAAGGAAAGGATTGTTTGTCCTGTCACGTTTGGTTTAGCTGCTAAGAGTCTAAGACTGGTCATTGAATATTGAAGATAGACTCATTCGGTTACGAGTTGAAAATCGAAAAACATCATGCATTGACAGTAGAATCACATGGGATCAACAATCATTTCCCAAAAATGAAATAAAAAGACTAGTTTGCGTTTAATTCGTATAGAAGCTAGAAAACGACGCTGTAAGAAGTGTCTACGACATGGCGGGAGACGACAAAGAGAAGATAGTCAGATAGTCTACGATGTAGGTATATATACGTAGTCGGGACTATCCGAACAACGACGATGACGAAGGGTGAAATACCAAACTCTAACAATTCGATGGTCAGAAAACATGCCAGGAATAAGCGAGTCGAGGGCTGGCACCGGCGCCGTCACGATATGACACTGTGACTGCGGGACAAAAAGCCGGACAACCTCGTTATACTATGGAACCTACAGGTTGTCAACTTGTCGATCGCATTAATCTCTTCAGAGGTATACGGAGTCCTCAACTTGTGACTACCATTTTTGGCCCATGTCACGGGTGGTAACAGATCGCGGCTGTCCGACTTTCCAAAGTTTCCATGGGTTTAGCAGGGTTTAGCATCCCGAAGTTCATGTGACTAGTACTGTCCCGAAACTTTCTCAATCTCGTCTGATGGCAGTCATCGATATCATATATGCCTGTCCATCAATATTATACTACAGCCATATTATGCATTGACCTGGGCCCTCGCCGGCGGCCGCAAAACATGGTAAAACCTGGACTCTCTTATAAATCTCCGTTCATCGTACCATCCCACTGAAAGAATGTTACAGTCATTGAAAATATAACGGTTTATCTGTACAGCCAAGCCTGTACTAATTTTACTAGCCCAGTTCAGATCACGAGAATCATCCACAAGAAATGCGAGCGAAGTGCACTTCCATTAACATGGCCTGGACACCAGGCGCCAAGTTGGAGGCTATCAAATGGTTTTACATTCTAATTATAAAATCCCGTTAGTGCCGCGCCCCTTCCCTGTTATCGTTTAAGGCAGCTGATCACAAGTCTACCGTTCTTAGTTCTCTGGCCTTCGTTTTGTTATCGCTGTGGGCACGGGACATGTCATGCGCACAAAGAAGATATGCGTATCTGACAGTTTCTCTCAGGTACGAGACCGTACATATATCACAATCAAGCCTGAATCATATCTGCGTAATCTCCCTCTCATAACAATGACTACAGTTTCGTTTAAAGAGAAAATCAAAGGCATAGGCGGCGATGCATCGTACGAGGCAAAAGCTCGCGTCTTTCAGGAACAACTTGAAGCCAAGATTCCAGCGAGTCTCAGACTCTCATCAGCGATTCTTGAGGACCCGCCTCTTGATGTTACTCACATCCCCAAGACCTGTGGCTTGCTCACCTCCGAAGAACTAGCTATTACCGAGCTAGATGCAACTGCTGTGTGCCAAAGGATCGCTGCAGGCGAGCTGACTGCAGTTGATGCTGTCACTGCCTTTGGAAAACGCGCAGCTATCGCTCATCAGCTCACAGCTTGTCTCATCGACTTCTTCCTCGACGAAGGCATAAAACAGGCGCAACAGCTGGACGAGTACTTCCGGAAGGAAGGCAAGGTCATTGGGCCACTGCATGGATTGCCAATTTCGATCAAAGTAAGTGCAGAGCAACCAAATCGCGACGATCTACCTCAGATGACCACCGTCAGGGCATGCTTCCGGTCAAGGGCACAGTTGGGTCTGCAGGCTTCCTCATGAACATCGAGACTGCGACCGAAGACTGCGATATGACAAAAATTCTGCGTTCACTAGGGGCAGGTATGTAATTTACGCTTGGAATTATGTTCTGTTGGTCGAGCATAGTTGTAGTCTTCTATGTCAAGACGAATCAGCCGCAGACTTTGATGCACCTTGAGTCCAGGTCTACCTACGGCCGAGTTGTAAGCCATCTCTCGAGTGAAAAACGTGTTTCTGTGACGCAAGTCTCATAGTTGAATCCCTATAATACGGATCTTACTGCAGGAGGATCTTCTGGCGGTGAATCAGCCCTTGTTGCCATGAAGGGCTCTTGCATAGGTGTGGGCACGTAAGTCTGTTCCTCCACATCATACCAGAATTTGATGTTTTGCCATCAAGCGATGGCGGGGGATCCATTCGAGCTCCATCCGCCCATTGTGGTATATATGGGTTCCGTCCATCTTGTCGGACAACGCCTCTCCATGGGGTCCTATGGTAGTAAGTATACTAAGCTCTGTCATGAAATTATGTTGATATCACCCAAGTCAACCTGGCCAGGACGGATTCTTTAGTTCTGCAGGTCCAATGTGTCGCTCAGCACGAGACATGCGACTTTTCCTTGAAGCTGTACTTGGAGCCAATCCTGCACTCCTGGATCCAGATGCGTTGCCAGTGCCACTGAAAGTGCCAGACCTGACCAAGAAGAAATTGCGTGTGGGAATCATGATGCACGACGGGGTTGTGATGCCCCATCCCCCGACCATTCGAGCACTGAAATGGGCGAAGGCAAAGCTGGAAGCCTCGTCAGAGGTTGAGGTGATTGATTACTCTCCATATGACCACGATCGTGGATATAGCATAGTTGTGAGTCTGGTGATATGTAGGGTAATAATGTCACTTACTTGTGTCTAGCGCGAGCTCTACTTTGAGGATGGAGGAGCCACGGTTCGACGCCTTCTGAAGGAAAGTGGAGAAGAGATGCATCCCCTGACAGAGTGGGTTATTAGTCCACCACACGTGAGAGATCATGATGCTGCAGAAGTTTGGAAGGTAAGGCAACATTTTGCTGCCCATTGACGCTCGTGCTGACCTTGATCAGCTGCGTGATGAACGTGATAAATACAGGAGGGAATACTCTGATTACTGGTGGTCCCAAAACGTCGATGTCGTCCTTTGTCCACCCTTCCCAGGTACAGCCAGCCGTCATGACACTGCAAAATACTGGGGGTGCGTCATGGTATCTCGCTTTACATCAGACATCTAATAGCTCATTAGCTACACGGCCATCTGGAATTTGCTGGACTACCCTGGAACGGTTTTCCCGTCAGGTTTCGTCGCTGACCCAGCCATTGACATATATCAGGAGCTACCCAGCCCGATGAGCGCGGCGGACGAGTACAACCTCTCCCTCTGTTAGTCTCTCGTTCTCGTGTTGGATAGCATCAACTGACCCTTGCATATAGATGATGCAACGAAATTCAAAGGGGCTCCTGTATCGCTGCAGATCGTGAGCCGCATATACAACGACGGTTTAGTGCTGGCTGCACAGGAAGTAGTTGAACGCATACTCAAATCTTAGGCAGGCTAGGGCCCACATCATATGCAATTTTATCATGCCTTCCGGTGACAACTGGAGCTTGTCTGGATCGTTATCGTAATCATCTATGTCCACCTCCCATATACTAGTTTTCCTGAGTTCATTCATGTCGAAGCCTTCTGCACTCATATCAAGAACAGATATACGAGTATGATAACACGATCCCCAACTCCCACAAAGTGTAGGAGTTGATTATCTCCGTGTAAGTTGCAATACCCGTTCGAAACCTGCCTTCCAATCAGCTTTTTCTATTATTACTTACACTTGCACATTCACTTATGGACAGCTCCTCGCTCAACGGAGGCCAATCGTAACTAGTGTGGTTGGTGCAATGGATCCGGAATTTGTTCCCGAATCCTCTTGTTCGAAACATGCCGATAACACTCTTTTCCTGTGATCATCCCTTGGACATTCTTTCATGGATATCGATAACTGTTGGAACTAGCTCCTCGGGGTCTTGCATAGGCTGGAAGGAGCAATATTGCTCGTACTTTGAAGTGATACAACTTCTGGGAACCGAGAATCTTCGGACGAGTAACAGGAGGTAACAGGAGACTGGTCACCTCTGGTCACCTCTTCATTTGATACAAGTCCTCCAAAAATATTTTGCACACGATGGGTATTAGCAGCCGCCGACGTTACTGTGATGGGGATCCGAGATTCCCAATTGCGACCAGTGATATGATCTGATCAGTTGAGTCCTGGACGCCGTGTTTCAGTTATCGCTGCGGACGCAGCGTGACGCCACTAGCCTTCAATTCCCGAGCATTGGTACGTCAATCACGAGCAGTACAAGATATAAACCATCTTTCTCAGACTGCTGCATATAGTTGTGGCCACGTTTCATACTATCGTAAACCTTTACTACCACCAAGTCCTTCGCAAGAATGAATGCCAACAACAATCCACCAGCTCCAAAACTCGGTGAGTCTTGCAAGAAAATACAAACTACAGTCTACCGTAGGAATTGATTCTCCATACTAATGCACCTCAGAGTCCAAACTTATCTGTTTGTTTTTAGAACAGATGCAGATGAACATGAAAGGCTTCGACTACAGCATAACGCCTTAAAGATTTTTATGGGTGAGAGGAAAACCGCGTTCTCTATTTCTTCCTTAAACATTATGCACTCTAGATGGCAATAATCATATTGTACCTATCGAAGATGAAGGTATGCCTTTCCGTGCTTCGATGAGGTAGCGCCTAATCTCACAGGAATCTCACAGGTAATTTCCAGCACGTCCTGGACCTGTGTTCCGGCAGTGGTCAGTGGGTCGTGGATGTAAGCCTTCTTCGCTCTCACAAAAATGCTGAACGTTGTACCCCAGGTCGCAGAATCACTTCCTGATGCTGAAGTGCATGGTGTCGACCTGGCTCTGCTACAAATGTATGTTTTAGCTACTGATCAATAATTTAGCTATGCTTATAGGGCTTTATATTCACTGGCAGGAACTCGGAAATTCCATCGAACGCACAGTTTCACAAGGTCGATTTACTTAGTACGTACCAGGGGAAGCTTTCTGCGTTTGGTGTTGGAAATGATATCTGACAGATCAACCCCTCCCATTTGCCGATTGTTATTTTGACACCGTTCAAATGCGCATCGTACCAAGTGTGTGTTCTCAGATACCAAGATTGATGATGATCGCTGACACACCACAGATCCCAAACAAGATCGACCTTCTCAAGGAAATCAGTCGAGTACTGCGGCCGGGTGATATCTGCCTCATATTCATATTCATTAAGACACTTACTTCATTCCAGGAGGATATGTGATGTTCTTCGAACCAGGGGGCCTCTTTTTCAGGGACCCAAGGCACTCGCACTGCTGCGTTAATACAAGTTGACCGTCTCATCATACAATCTCCTCATACGCCATCTCCAGGCACTGGGGACGACAATGGCATGATTTGGTCCCTCGCTCAAAAGATAGCGTATATGCTCCAAGACGCCGTAGACAATCGAGGGAATGCACTATTCTACGATGTGTCGTCTTCAGAACTTCTCATTCCCATAGGCGGCTGACCTGATGGTGAATCTAACACTGCAAAAATGTTGTCAGCAGATTTCGAACCGACTGCAAGAGAAACAGATTTTGATTCTGTTGTAGTAACGTAACCACTTGGTTAAGACCAGTTAAGATGAGCCTCTAAGGAATCCATCCATGAGTGAATGTCAAAGTGTGTTCCGATAGAAAAAAACCTTGTCGTCAGCAGGTTTCGAGCTTGCGCAACTCCGACACAAACATATTTCGATTATGTTGTAGTAACTACTTTGGCCAGGCGAAGTCGAAATGAACCTGCGAGGAAATGTTCATCACTGAATCTTCAAGGCGTGTTCTGAGAGAAAAAAACCTCGTCGGCAGGTTTTGAACCTGCACTGGTAAAGTCCAAGGGACAGATTTCGATTCTGTGATAGTAACCACTCTGGCCAAGGCAAAGTTGAGATGAACCTCTGAGGAAGTTGAACTGTCTGTCAGTGATTCTTCAAGGCGTGTTCGGATAGAAAAAACTTCGTCGGCAGGCTTTGAACCTGCACTAGTAGTGTCAGTCCAAGAGACAGAATTCGATTCTGCTGCAGTAACCACTTTGGCCAGGGCAAAGTTGAGATGAGGAACTGTCCATCAGCGAATCTTCATTGAAGGCTTGTTCGGATGGGGAAAAACTCATTGGCAGGTTTTGAACCTGCACTCAGTGCACTGGTACAGTTCAAGAGACGGATTTTGATTATGTTGCAGTAACCACTTCAGTCAGGGCGAAGTTGCTCTGAGGAATTGGGCGCGTTCCGATAGAAAAAAAACCCCTGTTGTTCGGTAGTAGTCCAAGAGAAACAGATTTTGATTCCGTTGTGGTGACCACTTTGGCAAGGACGAAGCTGAGATGAACATCTGAGGAACTCACCATGAGTGAATCTTCAAGGTGTGTTCCAATAGAAAAAAAACCCTTCTCGTTAGGCAGGTTTCGAACCTGCGAAGTACAAGAGAAACAAATTTTGATTCTGTTGTGTTAACCACTTGGGCCAGGACGCTTGCTGGCCAAGGTTAGACGAACCTCCGAAGAACTGTCCATGTCGAGTCCTCAGCTGCTAAGAGTCTGAGACTGGTCATTGAGGATAGACTCATTCGGTTACAAGTCGAAAATCGAAAAACATCATGCATTGACAGTAGAATCACATGGGATTAGCAGTCATTTACCAAAGATGAAATGAAAAGACTAGTTTGCGTTTAATTCAATGGACACAAAACATGCCAGGAATAAGCGAGTCGGGGGCTGGCGCCGGCGCCGTCACGATATGACACTGTAACTGCAGGACAAAAAGCCGGACAGCCGCGCTATACTATGGAACCTACAGGTTGTCAACTTGTCGATCTCATTAATCTCTTTAGAGGTGTACGGAGTCCTCAACTTGTGACTACCATTTTTGGCCCATGCCACGGCGGGTGGTAGTAACAGAGCGCGGCTGTCCGGCTTTCCATACTCTCCCCTTTACTGTAGATAAGAAGGAAACAAGGGAGGTATAGGTGGGATTAGTTACATACTTTTAAATATCTTGAAGTTTACTTCTGGGCACTTGGTTTGTGAATTTGAACTGTACTTCATGTTAGTAGAGAGTGTCCCCACACACCAGGCATTTGGGGACAGCCTACCAATATGAAGTACTGTCCACAAAACCGAGTCAAGCTTGCCTTTTCAGTCTCGAGACCCAAGAGCGCCACCTGGACTGTCGCAGCAGAGATGCTAGATACACTCGATGCTGTTGCGGGTGGCTATGTACGCTCTGCTGTGAATCGGAATCCATCCGTGCAAGCAGAAGAGAGCTTCTCGCCCCGCCTGCTCGAGCAAGACGCAGCTGCTCAACAACTCCTACGATGTTTCTTTGGCCTTCATCAATTTGGTTCATGCTCTTCGTCACATAGTGCTATCGACTCGACTTCCGCGTCGCACGTCTTGCCATCGACAGTGCCACCTTCATATGACACTCAGATCCACAACATGTCTGCACCAAGCCTATCTCGTATCTGTGCTCTTCCCTCGCAGGAAAGAGACTGAAAACGGTAGGCGGTGACTCATTGGCATGTACACTGCTTCTACGACCTCCTCGATCATCATCAGAAGTCCCTTCGGAAGGGAAACGATTTCCATGCTTCTGGAAGGAGTTTTGTACCTACCAGCGTTATATCCGTTCGCCATCCGTTGAAGAGCTCGTGCAAACTGGTTCGTCGCTGGTCAATCATGCCTTGTCAGATATCTTTTTTACCTTGTCTAATCCAGAAGTGACGGAGTATTCCGTCCCATATATCCATGCCTTTAGTGGCATAAGGTCTTCGCGAAACGTATTGGAAAGCTTCAGCGAGGAAAGTAGACATCTTTGTACTTGGAAGGGGACCGTTTAGAGCACCACCCTCGACGTACACGACAAATTGGTCATTCAGATTTTCCATCTCACACAGAGAGTTATCATGTGAAAGGCCCTCTGTTTGCCTCACCAATACCGAATTCCTTCAGGGCATGGACGTTGCAGTATGTGCTAGTGTTTCTCCCTGAGATACAGCACACGCTAGACGCACACGATTGTTTCAACAGAAAAGAGAAAGTTATTTGGTCGACCAGCCGGACATAACATCCTGGGAACGGCCGCGGTCAGACAAACGCATTCCTTCGCACATATTTACATACTTCCCAGTGGACAGGGCGAGTCATCTCGCGGGCCCGGACAACTCTAAATCAGTTCTCCTTCGCTACCTTGCCGTAGTACTATCGACCGATGAGCGCCTAGAAGATACCTGGACACTTTACTACAACGTCCAAGGTATGTCGACTGAAGCTGGTATCGTCGTCTGCAGTATGAACTCATCTCTCGCAATTGACAAGTAGACAGTCTACTAGCAAGACTCTCTCCGTCAAATTCTGCCACACTTCGGAGTTCTCCTCTTGCAGTTAGGGACATGTCTTGTCATCGAAGAACCAAGATCGCTAGTTTTGTATGGTGTGTTATGGCTCGGGGAGAGGCATTTTCTATCGTCGTACAGTAGTGCAAATAGCTGCAAGTATACTAAGTACTAGATCTACTAATATGATCATGGACGATCGAAATGGATCCTTGAAAAGGGTATCCGAACAACTGAACTACAAGGAGCATATCATAATTAACGAAGATCCACGTCTCATAATACTACCATTACACGTCCATGCATGGACCAGCCATCCATCCCAATCGCATCACACTGCACCTCCTTCAAACTCACAACTTCATGAGCCCCTTCATCGCATTCGCGATCGCAAAGCTCGATTTGGCCATGACCTGCCGCGATTCCTTCGTGACTTCTGGCAGCGTCTGTACCTCAGACAGCTTCCGTGCGTGTTCGCCTAGCTCCCGCAGTAGCTCTGCACCCTGCTGCGCAGACGCCGGTGGCAGATTGTCGCTGCAAACGGCGACGATACTCGACACGATTGTAATGATCTGAGTTAGGTTTTCGTTTAGCGTCGGCGGCGGGACAGGGCTGCGGACGCCGGAAAGGACGCTTTGGATTGCGTAAACGATGGACTCGGTCTGCGCTTCGAGGTAGGGCTGGGGAGTGGTACTTGTCAGTCGATAAAACAGATAGGTGTGCTAGTAGAGCTGACCTTGAGCTCGGACCAAGCGTCCTCGCCGCCTTCAGGCGGTGCTGAATCGTCGCTGATTGCACCCAATGCACTGGTGATAGGAGACTTATCAAAGATGGGCGGAGGAGAACTTGTGAGTGAACTAGATGGCTCAGACGGTGTTCGTCTGCTATGAGCCTCCGCAAAGCGCGATGCTGCGGTCATAGGGGGCGATACAACATCTTCTGAGCGCCTCGTGCTAAAGGTAGAACCCTTGCGTTCAAAGCTTGGTCTCACGTCTTCCGTCGAGCGCGCAGAAGATAGATACGACAGCGAACCAGAGCTTGAGGAAGACATGAACTCCTCCTGCTCGGCCCGACTAGCCTTGCGCATGTAGATCATCTTCGCGATCTCTGTCAATGTTACGGAGACATGGCTCGCAGCTGCGTCCAATAGGCTCACAGGAGACATGCCAGATGCAGTGGCATGTGTCTTGGATGCAGCTACAAGGTTGGTCAGGGTAGCCTCGGCACGCTCGCGGAGAGTGTGTAGGATATCGATGTCGACGTCCGCGCGGGATGGGCGTTGTTCGTATGCACGGACGTCATCGATAATGGCTGTGGTAGACGTAACGACGGCTTTCATCGGTACTAGAACGCGTGTCGGAGCGCTAGAACGACCAGCTGTCAAAAGGCTATCAATGGCCGACACGAAGGCAGTGACATGGATGTCGACGAGACCCCCGTCAGGACCCATTGGCAGTTGGTCTTCCATCTTGGGCGCCTGTAGGAAGAGCTGGGATGTTGCTGACCATGAAAATATCAGATAAGAGCCAATTGCATCAAAAGAATATTTTTGCGGACCTTTGACGCTTCTGAGCTCGGTTTTAGCTTGCTCGTATTTGCGTTTGTATTCTTTGAGCTGGCTATCCAGATCACGGATTACAGTGAGGTCCGAGTCCTTCGCAGTCATCAACTCGTCATTCCTGCGTGACAGATCGCTAAGTTCTGACATCAACCCTTCCATATCAGAACGTAGCTGCTCGATAATTTCGCTGTTATCCTGCAAAAAGAATTCAAATTTAGCACCATCAACTTCAAATCACTGACGTACTATCCCGAAGCCAGAACTGCGCTCTTCTTCGAGGCGTTCGCAGCGGTCACGGAGTATCTGTAGTTCTTCCTCATCGGCCTGTGCTCGTCTGGCTTCGCGTTCCTTTTCTCTTGTCCGGAAATCCTGAATATCGTCCAGCTCCATTTTCAGAGCCTTCATAGCAGATCCATGCTCTTCAGCACGCTGTAGGCTCAATTTAGCGACCATCAGAGGAAAAAATCCTCAGGACCTGCCTTTCGGAAACCTTCCAGCTCCTCTTCCAAATGGCGTACCGTCTGCTGCGTGTCCAACTCCCGTTGCTCAAGGTCTCGTTCCAGACTCGTGATACGACTCTGCATCGTGGCGATCTTGAACTCATAATCTCGCTTCAAACGCTCGTGTTCATCACCTGCTGCACTGGGCATCCTCGACCCACCGATGGACCGATCGGACGTCACTGATGCACGTCCTAGAGAGACTTTATCATACTCGTCGCTCCTCACATCCCCCGCATCATCATCTTCCGTATGCACGTTCCTCAGCCGTGCGCTGAGCCCATTTAGTCCACCCCGCTGGTCCCAGTGCTCGTGTTCACCGTCAGTGGTATCAAGCTCCCTGACGCCCTCACGCGTATCGATGGCTGTTCCAGAGCTCTCCCGCATCTCCCGCCCGTACGGAACCTCAATGTCTTCCTCTGCGATAGTGCTCTTATTTGGGATTACCATCCCGCTCGTTGCGGTTGCACTCTGCGCATTTGTAGTTCCCGTTGAGTCACTCCGGATGCTTGCGGAGGCACTTGGTCTTCGGCCAAAATCTGCCCCTTGGTCATAAGAGGCTTTTCGTCGGGATGCGTGAGTGTCCTCGCTCCGCCGAGGCCGAGTCTCTTCTTCGCGTGAGCTGCCTCGATCTTCGGATGGTCGCCCTGTGCGGGCACTAGGCGGGAGTATGGGCATGTCAGGCCGCGGGGACGTGTGGAATTCAGGCGAGGGTACATCATCGTATGCTGATGCGGGAGACGCTACCCCCGGGTCCTCCGTCTAGTATCAGACTTAGTATAAATTAAACAACGAGATTAACGATGAAACTACCTACCTCTGTAAATTCAGGATATCTTCTCATGATTTCAAAATAGACATCACTACAAAGATCTTCAAACTTGGCGCTAGGCAGCGTTGCCAATTTCTGGCGCGCCTGATTCCGCTTGGGATGAAATTCATCACGCACGGGAAGGAATGGGACTGGAGAAGTGACTTGGTCAAATGATATGAGATAGGTCAGGTGACTTACCGTCGTTCTCGGGAGTGTTCCTTCGACGTCGGACGAGCTCGTCGTACACGTCAGTTGATAGCTCATGGAACTGCTGTCTGGTAAGATTGGTCAATTTTGAGCGTGCGTGGGCCCGCGACTCCTGCGGAGCTGAAGGTACGTAGTATCAGCATAAAATTTAAATTCACATGAAACACCAGACCGCACCTTTCACAAGATAGGACACTAGAAAACTGGCTAACTCGTCAAAATGGGTGCGTGCGACCACCCTGGAATTTACGGCTGGCACGGCCGGGACATTGCCTTTATCCTTGATCGGACGATAGGACTCGGTGCGGTAATTAGAGATTCCGGAGAAAGTAGTAGGTGTCGGGGAAGGGGCACGTGAAGAGCGTAGTCGGTTCATGGTGACTCGTTGATGGTGGTCGTGGTGGTGGTCAGAGGCATACAGCGTCGACACCTGTGGTGGATTTGCCAGACGTGTTGGAAGTCGTTCACAATGCTCAAGCCTCATTGCGTCTCGGCGCCACGTGATCGGCATGTCGCTGTGCGCGCTTATACCTCACAGCGCTAGTGACCGTGGCTTAATACTTAATGGCTGTCTGAAGACATATAAATAGGTGAAACAATAATGGACGGTGCACATATGCTGCGCATTGCTTGTTTGCGATATTTGCGTTTGATCTGCGCACCCTCCTCGAACGGTTCACTGATGACTATCATCTTCTACCAACTCATCTCCCTGGGAGAGCCAGACCAAAGTAATCCTATTCACCGACGTACACGCACTAGTACACAACGGAGGGAGACATAACAAGACGTAGTACATATATACGGGAACACTTTCAATAGCTCAACCTTGAACACCTCTGCAAGGTGGTGCCTAGTTGCCAATTGGTTGGAGATCAGAAACCCGGGTGATTTCCCAATGCTGGCGGGAACTTCCGGCCGTGCAATTCTCGAGTTTCACCTTGTGAACGTTATGAGCAAAAGGCTTTGAAAAGAAGATCCACCAACTTACTGCACTGTTCTTTGTGCTTGGAATGGATAGAACCAGGTTCTTGTTCCCGAGAGTGAAGCTCATACTGTATATGCGAGTCGTTAAATCAGCAAAAATAGGTTGCTGCGGATTCTCACGTAAAATGATTGTCCCCGCATCCAACAAGATCGACGAGAAACGCCTGCCTGGTATAAACGACTGGTTCGTCCGAATCCTACCCACGTCCATGTCAACCAACAAGCAAATGAACGAATGAATGGCGATCCAGCATACCTCCCTCGCAGCAGCAAAGCATCCATTACCATTGTTGCCTTCGTTGTTGGACTGAATACTGACAGTCTTATTGGCGGACCCTGGCTGGTTTTGTCTCTTGATCACCCACTAGTATACGCAATGTGTGTGAGAACCGGTCACAAAGTGAGTGCGAACGCGTATAGATACCTGTTGAGCCACGGTGCCATTTCTGGCGAAGCCTTGGATCTGGTTGCCTTCAGCGGGGTTGTTGCCCGTTAGATCGAGCATGAGGTCTCTGCCAGTGTTTCTGACAGTATACACTCCATCGTTAGGAAAAGACATTGTTTAAGATGTAGATCGCTAGTAGGATGATTCGACAATGAGAGGAGGAACAAATGAAGGAAAGGTCAGAGAACGCTGGGCTTTTATGCTGAGCATCTTGGACTATTTTCAGCAGATGGGGCCAAGATGGGGCGGCGAAAAAACAGACATGAGGGCGATAGTAACTACAGATCTGGGTGATAAAACTGAGCGCAGCAATACTAACTCGGTCCTTTGGATTTGCGTACCATTCTTTCCTAATACTAATTAGCAGTAGAAGGTCCCCGCCTCGGCGTAGTTATCATCACGGCCTGGATTCAATCAAATAAGAAAACATAACAGGACAGGGCCGACGGAGATGAAAGATGGGGACTAGCGGCAGCGCAGCGGATATTCGAAATTCTTGTGTCATTTTTTCCTGGCTCCCTGGTCAGGAGGTGCGTGACAGGCGTCAAGCTCAACCATATACCTCGGATCTTCGAAGTTCTTGTGTGTGACGGGCAAACAAGTACTACCGTGACTCATCAAGAAATCCGGTAAACCCTTCAAATGCTGAATTGCCTAAAAAGCTGGGAGAAAAATGAGCCACGGTTCACGACTGGGACAGCCCAGTGCTGATGCAGATGCTAGACACATTGATATTTGCGACGAGCTGGATGGTGGACTAAGTTAAGTTGTGTTATAAGTTACGCAACCACTTACTGCATTTAAAATGACGAGCGCCCAAGCTATAATTTCATATGCATATCAGTTGACGATCCAAGAAGCCAAAGCATCCAGTACTGACCGCAGTTTTCTGGACTTGATTCTCGGCAGCTTCCTTTGATCACACCATGAGGCTTGCTTCGAAACATCTTAGAGAACTATCTTATAGGTCTATCCCGGCCAGGTCTCGACTCTCCAGGTCCACTGTCAGATATCCACCACTTGGTCACATTGCAGCGGCACCTT
This sequence comes from Suillus subluteus, assembly GCA_016647755.1. Taxonomy (NCBI): domain Eukaryota; kingdom Fungi; phylum Basidiomycota; class Agaricomycetes; order Boletales; family Suillaceae; genus Suillus; species Suillus subluteus. Next base: position 16,166 of record JABBWI010000602.1, read on the forward strand.
CTGAGTCTGGCCATAGCACTCCGGTTCACCTAGCCTTGACCTGCCGCAATATCATCCACATTTACTCACTTCAAGTTTCATATCAGTGGACCCAGGCTGCACACTCTGTGTCCTCCCGCAGCCGACATTCCCTGCACTATGTTTACGAATTTTGGCAGGTTGTTATAAGCTAAGTTGGACTTAGTTCTCTGCCAAATTTCCGTTAAAAGGTTCTGACATCGAGAATGTCTGGGATACTCTAGCCCAGGGCAAGTTTGTCGCAGACTTGGTGCACCTAGATCCCTGTAACATAGCTGCTCCGAGGGCTGGATCATTCGGTCGGAAGTTCATAGGCGTAGCTCCTGTACTCGAATATGTTATTGATTATGATGTCGTCCAGCAAAGGCGATATCAGAGTGACTGAATGACAGCGGGCACTGGAAGAACGAAAGAGCCAGGCGAGGGTGCTGATGACATTACATGGCAAGTGTAGGGTACGCGTGAAGATAGATTGTACTACTTACAAGTACGTCATTCGCCTGGATGATGTCATCAATATTTAGTATGGTTTGCACGTCATGCCGTGGGAGGCTCGTCCACGGACCACGTCCCTAGCAGTTGGTGCTCAAATTGAGGTTACATAAGCGAAATATCTCGAATTCGAGCAACCAGACTAAAATTTATGTAAGTATTTTAGATTTATCCTCCAGGTTATTTTATGTAACCGAATATTGGCAGCAGAAAAGCTGGTAACAACGCACTTCTGAGCTACTGGAAAGGCGTTCACCGACACCGTACGCAGTTCATCGAAATACCTCGTACCCGAGCTCAGGCCTCAGGCCTGGGCCAGGTCCATTACCTCGTATCACTTCTCGATAGATCATCTAGCTGGACCGCCAATTCCAAGCAATCTCATTGGCAGCTCGCTTCATGCTACCACCTCCAATAGGTCTCAAGCACTCACTCTTCAGAGCGCTGTCCTCAACCTCCGCATAGATCCAATGCTTCGCCAATGGGCAACTGTACACTGCGTTTTCAAAACTTTGATGTGACCCGCTATCTACCAGCCCACAAATCCATGACTATTCTGAGCACTGCTCCAGCTAAGACGAATTAGTCACGAGTCTATGCTCCAGCGCCTAACGCTGGCTCGGGCGTGTTTGTTTGGTGTCGTGTGACGCAGAGCCGCCTATCACCCTAGGCCACCGTGCATCAGGTGCCAGTGAGTTTTCCCTTATGTCTTCATTTAATTTGGCACTAGTCCTTTCTCCATCCGTCCTCGTCTGATTGTGAACTTACAGTAGCTACGAGGCAGAATCGCTTCCTCCAGCCAAGCCCTATTGTTGACTTGAATGCCAGCCTTCAGCAGGGTTTTGACACAGGTTATGCTACCCGACTGCAACGACTTCCAGCCCCATCTATTGATATTGTGACCAGTGGGAACAAGACTCTCCAGGGGTTATTGTTCCGCGCAATGATCAGGGCCTGCCTCATGCGTGTCCAGTCCTGACGTACGACTTGCTCTTCTGAAAGTGCGCATAATTTCAGACCGTTGAGAGCTCCTGGTATCTAAGTTGTATTCGTGTTGATCCGAAGTACCAACGCCAAGGCATCGCAACGAACCCGATCAGAATGGTCGAACAAAAGGTGAGTTCCCTCGGGTGTCCTTGATTTCGTTCCAATGGCAGGCGGCGATAATGTTCACCCTTGTAAATTTGCAAGTAGTTCTCGATCAAAATCCGCTAATTGTGGTGTCACAAGTTGGGGTTTACAAGGCACTTCGGTTTCAATTCAATACAAGGAACTCCCGACTTCAGAACATGAGTACATGTATGTGGATTGTTTTACTAAGCCTGGCTTAAACCGGGCGTAGGATCACTTTACACGACTGCATCTGCATGTCGATGACGGCGGGCTTGTGTATGATGTAGTCATACTTACAAACAAATGTACTTCTTTTCAAACTGTGCTAACATCTTCATCAAATAGCGGTGTCTTCCACGCGAGCTATACATCTTTTCGCCGACTTTCCTCCAAGAGGCTTAATGAATTTGAATTTACCTCCAGATTATGCTGAACTAGTGACCTGCAAGCAAAGTGGGTAAACAATCGTAGCTTCTAGGGTGGTCACCAGACACATCGTAAGAACGAATGTAATTACTTTAGTACGGAGTAATGGCAGCCAAATAGAGAATTGTAAATAAATGAAGAAAACACTGAAGAAAAATTAAGGTGATTAGATGGTGATGAAGCTCTGAGTCTCGTTGGTGAGGGGATTGTATGGCGCGAATTGCCAGCATCTTTTATGAGGAGTTATTCGGGAGTAAACCAAGGCGAAGAAGGAATACATACCCTGGGTGATTGAGAATGAGGGTTGGGAACATCTCAATACAACCTTCGGGAAGCTTGGGCCAATGGGTAGAGGTGGTGCGATCATGATGCGAGACAACAAAAGGAAGCAGGAAGGTCATGTCCGAGCGTTCACTGATGCGACTGACGCTGGCTGTCATACTTTCAGTACTTAAGATAATAGAGCAAGGAGATTCGCACCTTTGATCAATTCAAGAAGGTCCACGTGGGATATAATCAAGCTGAGCAGCGTAGGGGTAAGCGCCCTGATCTGTGCCTCCATAATGCCAACCAGGAGAGGTCCAAACGAGACTCCCTCGCATAGAGCGCTCGGGCAAAACTTGGACTCATCCTGTCCACGAGCGATGAATTAGGAGTGAAAGGGTAAGGAAATACCTACCAAAATCCATGCCGACACCAAACTCGTCAATGACATTATGGATTCCCTGATAGTCTTAGTATCAGGGTTAGCTTCGGTTGTGGCGACCTCTGCCAGCGCTTTCGCAGAGAAAAAAAGGGCGTCCTCCTCGAGGTGCACATCCAATTGCGCGAGGAGCGATCGCACGTAGTCAAGGAAAGGCAGAAGAGTGGGGTGGCCGACAGTGATGAGAGGCGCACAATCATGGACGCGATTCAGACCACGAATGAGGGTGTTCTTCATTAGTGCCATCAAATGGGGTAAAGCATGGCGTGAGTCGAGATGTTCGAGATCGTCTGGGATAGAAGGAAGAACGGGAAGAGGATAGGTAAGTGCGGAGGACATACTGGAGTGAAATGATACTGATGAGGATATGTGCCATCTTAAATCTCTCTTATATATACTAGAGGGAGCTAGGTTGCATCCACTATATCGTGGACGAATACAGTTACAGTGGTCGTCTGCCACTCCAACAAAGAGTCGCTCAACGCCACAAGACACCGTCGATCAAAGAAGGCACGATTGGGCTAGTTGTGATGATCAGCATGAAAGGGTCTTTGTTTGGGTTGCAGTGACACCTTGTAGTTCAACACCAAGAAGAATTAGTCAATTTCAACTTACGTAGGTCGGAATATCATACCGACTGTTCTTTTGATTTGCTGTGAAGTGTTGCCCTTGAAGCTTGAAGTTTGATTAATGATTTGGTTCTTCACATCGTCATCCTCCCGTGACGAAGTATCAACATGTCGCTTTGCCACGCAAATTCCAGTAATTCGCAGCGGTCGAGCATGCCATCCTCTTGACCGGTTGAGCTGTAGATACCCTGCTATGAGCTTAAGGCATGAGGCTGCGACAATTGGACAATATCATGATGTATTCCAGGGACTTGGAGTCAGACTACCACTGATTGTTTCAATCATTCTCTGAAAAAAATATTGGACATCCTTCACACCAATTGGTCCGTGGACACGGAGCACGAGGTTGGCGGAAACACAGCCGAGCTGAAACTTGAAAAAAGTTGGTCCGTCAAGAATGTCGTTGTCCTTGAATCGGAATAGCTATGTGGAACTGAGGGAGGCGATGGCCTAAAAATTTGCTATCTGTTGTAAAGTCTGGACATCATAGGACCTAGTTTTATTTATCTAAGCATATAAATTATTTCTCTCGAATGATTGCATGTTTGCGAGACATCAATGAAATAACGGGACCGCGGCAGAACCTGAAGCTTAGCTTGAAGCTTGACTTAAGTAGCATATGACGTCGAATCGAGTCATCGGAGGAAGACAGGCAGAAGCTTCAGATAGGTACTTGTATCACCCACAATAACCGACAAAGACCAAAACTGTATAGCAATGGTACTGCGGATTGGAAGACTTGCGCACCTAAAACGGCCGGCGGGAACGGCGGACTGGTGGAGGCTACGCCTAGGCTCGTGACCAGCCTGGCGTATACTACCAAGTGGTGTAGCCACAAAAAATTCTCACCATCTCAAATTGACGCATAGTCAGACTGGTTACGAGTCTAGGCTACGCCTCCATCAGGGCATTTGCGAAGTCGGAGATGCGGCGGGGGACACAGGTGTCCCCCATTCCTAGTTAGTAATGTCCTACATAGGGTACTGTACCCCACATGAACAAAAATTGGATTTATTTAAAATAAAATAAAAAAAGCTTCAGATAGGCGCACCATGGATTATTTCAGACGCACTCACGTGATGGGAGCTGAGCACACCATCACAAGTGTGTAGCACGCCATGACCACTGTTGCATATAAGTAAGATGGCAAAGCATTCAATCGAGTCTTTCCCCATTACCTTGACCACGTCACATCATGAACATGGGCTACTGTGTGCTTACCATCTGGCACACTCTTATGAGTATTTGATATGATCAATGCCTTTGCCTACCAAGTTGGGAATTACTGTGACGCAGTCTACACTGATGACCAGCTTCACGTGTAGTGACTCAGGCCCATAGAAGAGCTGAAAAGCCATCCAAATTCCTATCTCTCTTGCAGCACGTCAATAAAAAATCATCGTACGATTATCTTACTTTTTGCAAGCGCATTACTCCCCCATTTACGTTTCCAGCCTATCTCAACAGGTAAGTAGTCTTGCGCCTTACCACGAGTCTTGCTTACCTTTTAGACTCCGCTGTCTGATCATGTCGTTGGTCCCGATATTTTCCGACTAGTGGTATCGTGTCATCGTCCTTGTGACCTCCTGATCGGGTGTAAAGACTTCTCTTACGCTTTCAAGTTACAATTGGCTCCATTTCTGCACTTGTTTCAGGTCACCATTCGCTTCTCACATTAAATTCTCCGCCTTTCTTTCCGCGCGGCACCATTGCAACCGTCCTTCCTATACTGTATCTGGTGAATATTGTCCTCGTGGCTGGCGTCGGTACAATTAACTTCGAACTCGATGGATGATCTTGCGGATTCCATTTATCGTCATTGACGTGGTGTCCACTGGGTGACGGCCGCCCGTAATCCGGATACTGACTCGTTGCTTTGTTTGTACGTATGTTTTGTGCATTCGTATAAAATCGATGTTTCATTTTGTGGACCTGCATTAAGTTCTGAGCTCTTCAATGTTATCATCCTCCACACTTCATATTGAATGCGAACTTTCGCGCAGCATCACCATGCCCTGTCACTCTGATTCCTCTATCTCCAACTCCCCATCGACCTCCAGGTCGAATACACCATCCTCCGTATCTGACTTCCAACCTACCAAAACTTTTCTCCTCTCTCCTACGCTACTCGAGATACAATTCTTGAGAGATTTTTCCAAGAAGTTGGATAAGGGATCTGGGGACAGGATTGTGATTTCTGTTAACCACTCTGATGCATCTACCAACGGGTCGGTTGAAGAAGCTATCAAAACATTACCTTCTGTTGATGTCGAGGGAAAACGCTGGGAGAAGCACGTTGTTGATGGTATCGCATAAGTCTCACCTACTGAGACGATAATACTGACCCATCGTAGAAAGCTGTTACTTCACTGAAGCGCACGAGGGCGTTGAACTTGAGGAATGGGTGAAGGTTTGCACGAGCGCTGGCAAAGCTGTAAGTCATAATCCTCTCAAAATTTACGTTCACTTTCTCTTGAAGGGAAGTAGATGACATTTTTATTTTTGGATTCGCTTATATTTCCTTCTGCCTCCCATTCCGTGTCGCTCACTCTCTTCATTGTAGACAAGCCCAGCACAAGCCTTGAGTATCTTCGCCTCCGTTGGCCTTCGTTCGATCTTTGGACAATCTTCGACATGTAGAAGCAGTACTTTATACGTCCTCGAGCGCCCGGCTGTATCCTTCCCGCCTCTTGATCTTGCGAGCCCGTGGGGTGTCCCTACAAAACAAGTATGTTGATCTTTTTCGTGGTCCTTGTTTGTTGTCTGATGTATAATGTGGCAGGAATGGAAAGACCTGTGGGCTGCCTGGGATCTTGTTACACTTGGCATGATCCCAAGCGATATGTTACACCAGAAACCTATTGACCTGCGACACAAATGCTTGTTCTACATCGGGCACATACCTACGTGAGCTTTACATTGAGGTGCTTTCTCGATTGTATCTGAGTATCAAAACAGATTCCTCGACATGCTTATGGCCCGTGCTCTCAACCAGGCAAATTCTGAGCCTTATTTCGCGCAGATCTTTGAGGTGCCAATCAATTTTTAGTTCAAAGTATCGTTCCTGACTCCTTACATTAGCGCGGCATTGACCCTCATGTAGATGATCCGGAACACTGCCATGTATGTACTTACTTCCCTCGTTAAATGTTTTCTCCTGATGTCAATTTTGTATTGAAGAGACACTCTGAGGTTCCAACAAAGGACGAGGATTGGCCTACCCTTGGAACGATCCTTGCCTTCCGCGACCGTGTGCGTGCGCGCCTTTTGGCGTTGTACGACGATTTAGCATCTGGAAAGCGCGAAATTAACAGGAATATCGGTCGCATGCTCGCGATGACCCTTGAACATGAGGGGTGGCACATTGAGGTTAGTATAACATTTCTTATTTGCATTGATCATAACTTAAAAGCGTTTGGTATGGCATAGACACTCCTCTACATGCTCATCCAGCGTGCAGGAACAGGGACGCTCCCCCCTCCTGGATTCGTCACCCCGCCATGGGAAGCGCTGTCTGCACAATGGGACGCTTCACGTATACCCCCTTCCTCGCCGACTGTCACTCTTGGCCCTGTTGCTATCATGCTTGGGCATGACGATTGCGAGGGTAATGACTTTGATGAAGGCGTGTGTAACCAGGTCGAGGGACACGAGTTCGGCTGGGACAATGAGAGCCCTTCACGACAGGTGCAGGTGGGGAAATTCCGTGCTGAGTGGAGACCAATCAGCAATGGAGAGTTCCATGCTTGGTGGGTGAACAGGAAGGAACTTGGTATGCCACCCAGTTGGGTACAAGAAGAGGAAGGGATCCAGGTTTGTTATTCAATCAACTATGAATGGCTGGGACTGAGTTAAATTGCCAGGTCCGCACTCTCTACGGTCCTGTGCCACTAAGCGTCGCGAAGCATTGGCCGGTGCTTTCGAGCTACGATATGCTCGTTGAATATGCGAACAGTAAAGGCGGACGACTACCCACCGAACCGGAGCTAAGGCTCTTCCTCGATACGTACGAGGTTGGATTCGAAGGTGGCGCAAACGTAGGCATCAGAAACTGGCACCCTGTTCCGTAAGTCACTATATGTTCTCAATTCTCTTATCTCATACACTTGGTTATAAGAGCGACTACTGGTCTCGAGACAAACGGCGGTCGGGGAAGTAATGGTGGTGTCTGGGAATGGACTTCGACACCGCTCGATAGCCACGATGGATTTTCGCCAACGAAGCACTTCCCAGGTTACTCAACAGATTTCTTCGATGGGAAGCATCACGTTGTTGTAAGTCTTGGCCGTCGCTTCATCTTGTTGTTGGTTGATACAATGGGTTATGCAGCTTGGAGCATCGTACGCTACGATCCCGCGCCTTGCTGGACGGCGGACGATCAGGAACTTTTATCAGCCCAATTATCCATACCCGTGGGTCGGTGCGCGGATAGTGTATGATGCGTGAGGATGGGCATGTGTAGAAGTGTTGTTTCGAGTCAGTTAGTCGATGTATTGTATATCTACCTCTTGCCTTGCCAATCCTTGATATGTCGTTTCTGAGATAACCACATACCCTGACTTCAAATCAACATATCTCAAAGCCGCCATTAGAATGTCCACGTTGTCACAACTACGTCTCGTGGGCTGACCGTGCCGGTCCGTGCGTAAACGACAAGAGATTCAACAAGACTTCGAAAACAGATTTGAACCCTACAAATCATTGCAACTGGACACTAAACGTTCAAACTTCGACCAACCATATATATCGATTGTGATTTTTTCTTTTTTCTTTTGTATTAGCATGTGACCCGTCTATGACATCAATGTTGCCCCTATGATTTAGTAAAGTCATAGGGGTTGCTTACATAGTGGACCTACTACGCCACCACTTTCCAACTACCTTTGACAAAAACCATAATGGCGACCTGCAGTGGATGTACCTGCGCTAGTGAATGCCCGTGAGTGCTCACTTTCTTGCCGCCGCTATCTCACACTGAACTTTCTTACAGAGCTTGTGGCCCCTCAGGGACCGGCTGTGCTTGCCCAAAGAACCAATGTAACTGTCAGAAATGTGTCAACAGCGCACATTCAAATAAGGTACGGTCACGACGCTGATTTTGGAATAAAACTAATTGTAACTCTGTGCAGTGCTCTTGCGCTGGAAAAGGGGAAAATTGTGAATGTTCTAAGCAGGGTCAAGCGTGTGCTTGTGAGTCAAAGTGACGACCCCTGTTATTTGAAACGAGTAGGATGGAGCGAATTCAGAGGCGGCTGCAACGAGCGTTCAAAGTACAATGTCTGTCCGTATATATTGGCAATGAAACTTGAGATCTTGAGATCTCGAGACATTATAGCTTCCATGAAATATTTGATGGTGACATGCTTAACGGTGTGCTGAGTGACCTTGTTGTATGTATCATTTTTCACTTTTCCAAGGCCAGAGCACTACCACTCGCACAGTGCACAATATGGCTACGTACTCTTTACTTATAAACTTATGCTCTCCTCTTCGAGTCACTGTGCGGAACTTCTGCTGTGTTCCATGAGCTAGTAAGCTCTGCACACTACAGATCGATTTCTTTGCGACTGCATCGGTCATGACGGCGGTGAGCATGCAGATCTGACGATCTAGATGATCACGTGTGATCCGGGTCATTCCCACGTTCTATATGGCATGTTTGGCGTACGTGCGATTCCATCAATCATGGCGTGGGCGGATGCGACCGTATACGTAGTACTGACATGTCACTGCAGTGCAAATCGCCTCGTGAGTTTGTCGTGAGGCAAGTAGTACTGTAGTACTGTCAGATTTTACTCCCCGGCGTTTATAAATAAGTTTGGGTTTATGTAATTCGCTACTGAGTAAGGGGCACGCTGCTATTGGGCCTTACATAATGCGTGACGTAGGTCGTCTCATTGACTGCGCTCTAGGTCACTTACATAACTTCCGCTTTGCAAGTGGTCAAATATGTTTACAAAACCGTTACCTTCTAGGGTCAAGTTGAAGGTATCCGTAAACCAGTCAACGTGACATTCTCATGAAGTTGCCGGGATTTTTATATGTGCTTGAGGAGAGGGCCGCATAAGTAGCACTCCGTTGTTACTAACTTCTGAGTTCATCTCGCACTTTCCCTCTAGACTCACTATCAGCTTCGACGTTATGACCTCTGAGTCATGGACATCGTTAGATTCTACTCCAGGCCGGTGCATTTTCTTTCGGCCACTCGGAATAATAGAAACTACCTTCTATTGGGCTGGCGTTTTAAACAACACCGCAGATGTCGTGATGCACATGCACCTTCGTACCACACAAGCCAGTGACCAAGACATTCATTCCAATCGAATGTCATGCGTGCTTGGGCGTCTGTCAAAAGGCGCTTCCCCCTTATCGCAGCTGAAGTGGAAGAACACGAGCTTGGTCCACGCTTCATTATCCGCGAAGAAACAGTCATGAATCTTCGACCTGATGATGTCACATTCATGGAGGTCAATTCCTTTCACCATGTTGAATGTTTCGTAAACGACATTATGGATGGACCCCGGCGCCTTTCATCTCAGTTACTTACTCGTGCTTATATTATGCGCCGAACAGATAAAAGCGACCATTTCCACGTCGTGGTTGTGATTGCCCACTGCATTACAGATGTAGCTGGCACGAGCACAGTGCTTAGGACGTTCTTTGACACACTGTCATCTCGGATTGAACCACCGTGTATTCCTCTAGGCGAGAGAGTGCATATGTATCAGGCTTTTGAGAGTAATTTGGGTTCCAAGGATCTTCCACTTGTCAAACAACGGTGGAGGCGGGCTTTGGGCTATGCAATCGGCTTAGCATGGATGTCCCGATTCAAGGTCTGGTGTTTAATTTGTGGTGCATCGCAGGAGAGCTAAAGCATTGAGGCAGGGCGGTCACACCCTCCCCGGAGACTTCAGGGAATCTACACCTCGTACTTCCCCTAAAAACCGCAACCACGTATCAATATTTTCGAGAGCAGTGTCGTCAACCATTCTCACCAATTGCCATCGCCTCGGCATTAGCATGAACTCCGCGTATTACGCCCTCAGTCAAGTAGCCATGGCACGCGTTTTATGTCGACGGTACCTCAGGGGCCAGATCTCGGAAGAAGAATGGGAGTACAGGAAGCGCCAGCCCATGTATATCCTCGGGCCGATAAACTTGCGTCCATACCAAGATAAGGACTGGTTTGAGACGGGCGGCTCGGGCGATGTTGGCCTCGGCGTTGGCCTCGTCCGGTATATGCTTCCCTTCATGCCTCTTGGCGAAATGTCTAGGGGGGACCCTAGCAGGCTGGAACTCGTCGATGGGGCACCGGACTTCCCGGCGCTCATGTCTTTCGATCGGTTTCTTCTCCGATGCGCTAATGTGAAGGGCGCAAGGCCAGAAGCTGCTCGAACACCCACGGTTGGCTGATATATGTACTTCCACCCTGAGACTCTATTGGGCTGCTTTCGGGAAGGAAGTTACTTTGAAGATGAGAGACATCGTTCACCCAGAGGACGGCGATAAAAGTGTATCCGTTCAGTCTTGAACCCGATATACACACAAGTGGGAGCCACTCTGGGAAATGTCAGTGACTTTCATGATATAGATTCGAATGAGCTAAACGTTGCGATTCCAGATGGATAATCTGGTGCCCATAGACTATCCCCTACCTCCCGAGCACTACCTGTCCCCCTGAACAGCACGCCTCACGCCCATCGGGCAGGTTATCCACCGTGGTCACCGCAGGCTACTGCTTTCGAGGATTCCAAAACACCGCGACTCCATGTTGAGTACTGGCGTGTCCATAGTCATACACCGCCTGCCGAGCTGTATCTTGGTGCGTCGACTGTGCGCCAGCAAGCTGCAATATTTTGCATCCTACGATCAGCACGTATTCAGCGACAAGATTGTTGCGGAGTGGTTGAGTGAGCTGAAGGATGCGACGCTGTGGTATCTGGGCCAGCCCCATGGCAATGAGACACCTTTACAGAGCAAGTTGTAGTGCCACATCGCAACGTTGGTAAAAAGAACACAAGTACAGGAATAGTCCAGTAGTCGTAGAATTACAGAAAACCAGTGTGTTTCATTGGACATTAGAATCTACTCGTCCTCCTCATCCTCCTCGTCCCAGTCTACACTCTCCATTGCTGCATCACCTTCGTTATAGAGCTCGTTCCAGTCCGGTCAACTTTTCAAGGAATCCGGGCTCGTTGAATGCCTTCAAGAGCATATTGAAGCCTTGTTCCTCATACGCTTTGAGAACCTGGGCCATTGATGAGTATAAAGATGTGGAGAATGGGTGATCGCACTTACTGTTTCACTGCAACCCGTGCACATTGTCGTACGCTGCAACTGTGATCGGGAGGTTTCGGAACTGTGCCAAGAACACACGCAATTGATGCGGGACAAGACCCAGAACACTGCCCGATGTGCTAGGGTCTGCAGCAGCTCCATTGGTTTGAGCAGGGGGCGGGGTGCGTGAAGCCTGCGGACAACGTCAGGAACAGCGTCGTGTCTTGAAGTAAAATTAGACCTACCCATCAGGATGTTGCAGCAAAGAGACAAGGAGTTCGACCGCCGTAGAAGCTGCGATCGAGGCAAGGCCGGGTCTTGTCACGGTACACATTTGATCCAGAGTGCGATCCGTCAAGGACTGTATGGAAAGATATGTGAGTGATTGTCGGTATGGAGAGTCGAAAGGTAATACATCAGCAGGAGCGACGATATCGTTGCAGTAATAGCAACCTAGTCGATTGCCCGTCGACGACGACGCTCGAGCGCCATGACGCATGACAAGGTACGTATCGAACCCAAGGGCAGCGTTAAGGACTATCTGCGCGAGGGTTCAGTACGAGCAATATGCATATGGTCTTGTGCCGTACCTTGCCCTTGGCAGCGCCCAAAACAGTTGGCAGCCAGCGGCTTTCTCTAGAATCCATTAAGAGGAATACAACATCGTGTTCGTCGAACAGCGTCTCTAGACGCTCGACGTCTTTCTTCGCTTGCTCAGTGGACGCTGGGGGTATAGGGTGCCTGGCATGGGTATCGACATATCATGGCCAGTGGCATTCTGATTTGCAAGTCATCAGAAATCGTTCAAGACGAGGCGAGACGGGACTTACGATACCGGGGAAGATTTTCGTCAGGCGCTGGGCGGCGCAAGCGGCCTTGGGTTTACCGCCGTTGAGACAATCCTCGAATTCAAACAAGGGTTGGCGGACGGGATTCGAGAATGACACACGCGCAGAATCAACGAAAGTAATCGTACGGACACCCCATCCCTAGCAGTGGAAATTAGTAACAACTATGGGTTTGAATCATCGGCACAAACCATGAGGGTACGTGCAACGTAGCAGCCAAGTGTCCCGGCGCCGAGAAGCAGGCATCTTGTCGATGCCACCTTATCGAGGTCCAGCGAAGGTAAAATCCGCCAGCGCATCAACTTCAAGTTCAGGTCCACAGCTTGATCAGCGAGCCTAAAGCCTGTCAGCAGTATTCACCATGAATCGCTGAACATATACCTCTTTGGATCCATCATGGGTGCTAGATCGGCGACTCGAGCACTGAGCTTGTTGGTTGTCGGATGGCGCTCCCATCCTATAGCACTGGGTTTGGTGGTTGGATCTCCTTCTCCGACGGAGACCACTCCAAACCGGCTTCGCCATGGTTTTCCGGTAATGGGTTTTCGCTATCTCTCCAGCAAAGAACTCGGACAGAAGATGTTTGCGATGGATACACCGCGCGAAGGAAGGTCAAGAGGTTACGAAGAGGCCAACCTGGTTTTCAGGAAGAGCAGATGGATCTAAAAAGCCGATTATTCGCTGTGCAAGGGAGTCAGGGGG
>JABBWI010000603.1:0-29290 GCA_016647755.1 Suillus subluteus
ACATGGGTCGCCGAGCTTCGTCGCTGTTTTGATATCCATGTCGCCTACACCAGGAATATACACCTTGGTGCTTTGCCACAAATTCGTCCTTTCCCATTTCACCAGCATTATGAAGTTTCGACCCCTGATCTGTAGGAAAACTCACCCATACCTCTTTGTGGACAGAATAAAAGACTGGACGCCGCGCGAGGAAATAAGAACCTCAAAACTTCGGTGCGATCGCACTGACGCTACAAGGTTACTTGCGAGGATTAAGGATTTCGGTATCGGGACAGCGACCGTTCAGATATATCTCATTCTAGAAGTGTCTTTTGAGTAGTTTTTGAGTAGCCTTAAGGGTGGCTTGTTTTTCCATGAGGTCGAGATGAGTACGGATGCCGATGACTTCGGGAAAACATTGAGCCTGGAAGATGTTAAGAAATTCAAACGTTTCCAGTCATCAATCAAAGACAGTTATGGGATGAAATTTTCAGCATGAACATGTGGAGAATAAGGTCTGCGAACTTTCCGATATCGATCATACAATTGAGGTCGTTAGAATTCACACGTGAGTCCCCTCTTCTTTCCAACAATCACTGTGATCCGACCCCCGGCTTCGGACAATGGCTGCTTTATGTATCTTCTGGCGAGGGTTTTGAGCAGAGTGGTCTTGCCTGCGCCTCGATGCCCAACGATTGCGATGATGAACTGGTGGGGGTTCTGGTGATCTGCACGTCGCCCAAATTTTGGTGTAAATGCCTGAGAGTATGCTAACAAGGAAATGCTAGAAAGCGGTTCGCAGATATGCGGCAGGATCCGGTCACGTTTGTCACACTTGCTCTTGCTTGCAGTCACTCGCGCCTCTGAAATAATTTTCCCTTTACTTTGATTATTTATTTTAAGCTGTTGTCGGGTGTTGACCTCGATCTTTAAATAGATATCCAGATGGGCCAATGCCATGGTGCTTGTACCGCATATGTTAGCCTACTACAGAGATTGGTCCGGGCTATGCGAAAGGGTGTCGCGGACTGGCAGCATCGAGAGACATATTATGTCCGTTCATTCTCCCGATTATGCTGAGCTCACTTGCAGTACACAGGTGCTTGTGGACTGGGGGCAAAGTGCATGTGCCTGGCAGAAGGCACTGGATGCACTGCTAAAAACCCACCCTCAACCCCGCAGAGTGGCAACAAAAAGCCAATATACTGCCTGTCTGAAGCAGCGAATGCGCGTTTAAATCAACTTCCCATTGTCCCTCTTACCATGAGTTAAAAATGTGACAAGTTCCCTTGGCAAATGGCGACGAATATGCTTCCTGAGTTCTGAACGGAGAGCGGGTCATGCAAAAGCGTCTGGCAGTGTAGGTTTGAGTTGTAGTCTTTTTCATGCTCTCACTGAGACTCTGAATATTGTTGGTGGTTTTCTGTCATGCAGGCTTGGGTCATCGCACTTGCGTATCAGGTGGTCGTTGCGAATTTCGATAAATAGCGGTATGCTTACTTTACTAGGAATTCAACGGAGGAGTAGAAGTGATGAAGAGGACGAAAATAACTCCTCACCCTGAAACGCCAGATATTATTGGATGATCGCCCATATCAATCAACCAGTGATCTTATGCTAGTATCGCTGATAGCAATTATACTAACCAAGGTACAGTGTATTTCGAAGTTTCGGCTTGGAATTCTGAAGGACTCCAGACCGTCAAGGAACTGGCGCAGAAACGCTGGAAGGAGAATGGCTGGGATGATGTATCTTTCAGGACTTGCTGATCGTGCATGGATAACGAGAACTGCAATTCGAAAGCAGTTTATTAAGAAAGCACTGTGCTGATACAAGATTCAGCCGAATGTTATGTCACGCACGTAAGTAGGCGAGCTCGTGACGTGGCTTGTAGCGGTTCCTGTATTTGAGGTACATAGTAGCAGCGAGAGGGAGCCAATCCATGAATAAGGCAGATAAGGGTAATAATAGTATACGCCCGTGAGTTGCACTGTGAGCCATCTAGATTATATCACACTCTAGTATCTCCTAAGGGTGGGAATACAATACATATATCCGAGCCTGACCTCTAGTCATGCTTATAAGTGAGCCAGAAGCGAGCCAACTCGCATCAAACCTCCATGAATAAAATTCAAAACAAGAAACAGTGTTGAAAGTGTCACCATACCATGTCTGCTTCGCTGTCTCCACTATATCAGTGTCTTCCAGTGACATCCGGCGCAAGAAACACTGTTCCAGCATAAAGTGGTACAAGCCCAGGTGCAGCAGGGCACTGGCAGTTGTGTAGTTATATCTGAAAATTGCCGATTGGATTGGCTCATAGACAGTAGCCATCTGGCCATCACGTTCCAACAGCGACCAGCCATTACAGGTAACTGGGTCAAACTGGAAAGGGGTGGAAGAGGAGCTCATCCGAGGTCACAAATCAACCCCCTGAATATCGAAGGGAAGCTTCCAGGTATATTGATCACCAACGGTACGGGTCATGTGAGGGTAGAAGGAGGTTGACAAGGATGTATCAAGAGGCAGGGCGGAAAGCCATCGGAAGCCCCGTTGACCATACTTTATTGGGACACTAACATCATGCAGCGGCCTTGCCCGCCAAACTTGGAGAGTGCTCCGGTCTTCAAAGGTAGCTATCGGATACAAGGAATAAGCTGCATCAAATGCTATGAAGTTCATGACGCAGGCTGCAGACACTCAGCAAATAATCATAATCTAATGGAGACTGGACATGGACTCACTGGAATGAAAATTGATGATGGTGTCGAATGGGCTCATGGTGCATTCTATAACCTGAATTTTCCTATAGCCATCGGAGTCATGTTTTTCGAGTGATAATACTGATCTGACCCCTTTGATTGGATAGTTCTGGCGCATTCGAGTGTTGTCCCATTTGTCAGCAACAATCTTCTGGTAATCGTGAGGTTGCTTGGAATGTGGCTTGAATTCGTAGCCTTCTCTTTCAACAACATAGTCCATAACTTCTCTTGCATGTCCTGGATGGACGTACACGTCCATGTCGGCCTCATCATAGACTGTCCTATCCAGAAACTGCAGTGCATTCGAGCCTGCAATAAGTGTACCAGTACGTGCCTGTAGACCACGAAAGAGGAGAGGTTTGCTAATGAAGTCAGAAAAATGTCGGTTAATGCTGAAGGCGCTCCTGGAATAGTCTTTGAATGCAGCATATGCAGCATGACAGCTGCGCCCAAGGTGCATGAGCTCCCGAGGCGAAGTGTAAGAGAAGATGTTGTCGTAAATTGGAGCACAATAGAACACTTTGCCTATCATACATTCATCCACAGACGGAGGCTGATGACTGAGTGATTCAGACATGGGGCTTCAACGTTCAACTGCCACCTGAAATCTCCTGAAGTCTTCTGATATAGCTCGGGCTAATTGCATTGTTACAAGAACATATTGGATGAGCTGCGGGTTAAAAGACAAAGGTAGCAAATATTAACCATTCCGATCGGACTGACATTGAAAGTTGACAAAGCCGGTCAAAGAGACAACATGTCTCGGGAATTGCACCCTGGCATGCCAGTCATTTATACAGCTCGTTACAATCTCTTTCAAGATAAGGTGGCCAACCAAGTGATAGATATACCATTCATGCATCTATGTATTTAAACATAAAGAACCTTTGACTGTGGTATTGCGCCGTGAAAGACTTCACAGCATCCTTAAGGCGACCTTCTAAATCAACCAGCAGTGAGGATCGAATTTGTTGGGGTCTGGAAAGGCGATAGGGTCATGACCGATTGCCCTGACATTGACAAAATCAGTTAATGAGGTAACCATAGACCGTTGCACCCTGAGGAATGCAATAGCCTTGCTCTTTGCACACACAGGAGCCTGCTTGGTTTTGCCCCTCTGAGGCACATGAAGATATTTCGAAATACGCTCATCAGAAGAGAAAGACTTCACCATTTCGCTTGTGACGTGCCTCAATTGAGGTCTGTATAACCGAGGCACATGACAATTGCGATGCACACAGTCGGAATGATGATGGCGTCTATCACAATGTTTCACCAGAGACTAGCACGTTGATGTGAGAGGGTCCGTAGCGACATGACTCTCGCGCAGGATGTGAGACTGGGCAGGGAGGACATGCTCAGGTCATCGTCTTGGATAAGAGAATCGGTGACCAATGAGGAACAGTGACTTTGGGCAGTGGCCCTTCCAGAGAAGAGGTCAGTGACGAAGTCGTGGACTCGCGATCCTACACCCTTGACTTCCCCACCGAGGCACGCACGTCCGCGAACTATTCAGGGGAGTCGTCCCCATTCTCAAGATCCCATCCAAACTAATCATCCAACTTCATACATCCGATGATGACGCCGAGCCAAAATCAAAACATCAGCACCAGTACACGAAACGGTAAATCCCTATGCACCATTTTCTCATCGACCTCAATATTGACTGCGTCGTTTCCATCCGCTGCACCCGCTTCGTATAGCCATCCATCGTCGGAATCTCCCTCGCTGAGCATGGAGGTTTCGTAAAATGCTCGGAGTGGTGATGGAATATAAACAACAGCGTCACCAATTGCAGCGGATTATAAAGCCACTTGAGGCAGGCCTATCCTTTCAAATACTATACGAAGGTCTCGCGCATATTACGATGCTCCACATCGAACTCGAGTCTGATTGGCACTAGTTATCCAGGGCGGCTGGCCAGCCGAAGAGGAAGCTTCCTAGGAATCAATCAGCGAACAGAAAGAAGACATAGCAAGAACTCACATCCGAATGCCTTCTCTCCTCACGCCCTGGTCCGCATTGTATGCTTTTGGGATATCTGATGTCAAAACATTCCGGTCTATGATACCAGAATACGTGACCGCCGAAAGTAGGACACAGGACCTTGCTTGAGATGTGGAAACACGAGACATGAGGCATGTTCATCAAATGTTCCGTCCCGAAGCAATACGTACCACTGTACCATGTCTCAACTGGGCAGAAAAAAACGAGAAGAACACAAACCACGCATCCATTTTTGCATGATCACGCAAACATCATCATCTGGCATCTGTCTTCTTGATTTGATGTGCGTCGCAGCCGTTGGCCGAAACCTAACACAACCTTAAAATGTTCTAACCGAAAATAAGCGCAATAACACTTACTTCAAAGATGATTCAGCAGAAGCTCGACCCAGAACTCCGGTAAGTCCTGATTCAAAAGGCCGCTGACGATATCACGAACGAGAATAAAACATTGGATGTCACTCCAGGTCGAGGATGGCAATCTACATTTATCATCAAAAATACTGTGAAAGACGAATTTATGTGACAAACGCAAGAGACACCACGAGGCTGGCGGGCTGTGTACACGAGGTCCTCCACCTAAGTTGCAATCCGGGCACCTAGTACACCTAGGCTATAACAATCGAATCGGTAAGTCCTTGCCGGCTTATTTTGGCGCAGGCCTGGAATCTCCGACTAAGAAGTATATGAAAAAACATTGAAGCGGCTGCATGCTATGTCAACTAAAAGCCACGTAAAGTCAATGAAACACGCGCATGAGATGCACCGACATCAGATGTCGAAAAGCCATGTGCCCCGAAGCTTAGAATCTCTGGAACGCCGAGCGCTTCTCGGATGGCGGACGTGGGATTCGTGAATTCCAAACTGCCATATTTCTTCGCGAGCGCTTGGCTAGTGACGAGGACCACATTGGTGGCCCTTTCTTGCAGTCCGTAGCGCGTCATTCTTCATCCTTGGTAGTGCTCACGGTGCATTTTTCAAGCTCAAGTGCATGGCTATGTCTTTGGGGGTGATGCATGCGAATGAGATGGTGGTTTGTGACCTATGTTGGGAGTAAGTCAGTACAACGTGCAGACTCTGTGAGATGTCGGAAGCACGGCTTACAAGACCAGTACAAGATTCCCTATGGCCTCTTTGCTGATCGCGGACATGAATGTGACAGGGTGGGGTACAACGTCTGATTCCCTGGGAGGATGAGCAAGTTTAGTGGAGATAGTTTGCATATCGGATAATCGAAGCGATGCGGCGGTCCCAATTTGAAGTTTAAATTGCAAAGGATTACATAATCCTCGATTTCAAGACCTCGCCATCGCATTCGAATTCACATACTTATATGGGACGAGGAACTCGCAAATGAGGAGGTCGCAGCGAAGGCAGTCGAGCCAAACGGTTCAAGCAGTGGGGAGATAAGAAGGATCCGAAGAAAGTTGAGGCGGTAATAAAAAAGGGTTTATGTAAGTGGCTTGTTTAAATTCATTTTTGGACCTCACTGGACCCACACGTCATACATTGTTTTATTCTTAGACATCCATAAGATTAAAGAATTCCCATCTGATTTCGTCTCGATAAAGCGGTGCAGAAAGACTGTTCGCAAGATTGTAAAGAAGAAATACCACGCTACCAGTAAACCCGAGCAACTCGAGACACTTCCTTTGAACAGAAAAATTCTCCTTCCCTTAGATCATCTCCCCCCCAGATCCATTCCCGATGATATCCCCCCATATCTCATCATGCGCTTTGAACACTTCATCACGGATGACCAGCAAAAGGATCTTCGGGTCCGTTGGGATCGCTTAGTGGCCAGTCAACCAAAGCATCTTCTCAAGCCCGACAAAAATTGCTCGGCCACGGATGCCTTTCATTTTGGGACCTGGGAGGTCACTGGAGCCTTCCCTCGCATCACAGGGGAGACTGAGGCGCAGTCTCCTGAAGCCATCATCGCAATTGATGACCTTTTGCGTTACATCAAAACTTATATTGCCCCAAAAATCGCCTCCGTGTTTAAGAATCATGCTCCTGTCCAATGGGAAGCAATTCTACGGTATGTCTATGTGGTTCATATTATTGTGCCTTATTGATCCATCAGAACCCTCCAGGGCCAATGATCGCGTGCAGAGGGAACTCGAGCATCAATACCTCTCACGTCCAAGTCTCAATATGGGAGGGCCGTTCTTCACCATTGCTGCAAAAGAGTCTGGATCAGGTGTCGTCCATGTAGACTGGAATGACGATAAGGCACTTTATGCTTTTATTTTTGCAGTAGGTGACTGGGAGGGAGGTGAATTTTGTGTTCCCCAATTGGGCATCAAAATTCCTGTGCGTCCTGGCCAGGTAATAGCAGTCCTAGCTCGGGTGCTAGCTCACTTTAGCGCCCCTGTCACCACAGGCTGCAGAATTGTTTTCACGTGCTTTACAGACCACTTACTTTTCCGTCATGGTATAGATGCCCCAGTTATAGTCCTGGGATAGGTACAATTTATGGTACAATTTAGATCTTGTGTGAAGTTCAGTGGTACTACTACATGAATGATTGAAGTTACGAAGTAAGCATCATTCATCAGCGGGACCTCCCATTCCCTTGTAGGCCTCCAGGGCCCCTCCCATGTAGGCGTTCAGCTTTTTCCCTCTGATACCTCCAGCGCTGCTTATACTTCCGGACGCTATCTCCTGGGCCCTCAGTGCCATACCTACTGCCGTCTGATGTCAATTTAATGACAGTCAGCGATGATTTAAAGCTGTATTCCTTGGGAACTGTAGTTGCTGGCATGCTACTCATTGCCTTTCTAGTGGCAAGTAATGAGTGCCTCTCACCCATCGATGATATTGTGCACGGCTCACAATTGCAGATGCGAGCCCAACGAACGATGTGGACTTCAGACCCTGAACATCGACTGTTATGCTATGTCACGCCCCATCCACAGCTCGTCTTCGTCATTTCCGCCAAGTTTTTCTTCGATCTCGACTCGGAGTACGTTGGTGAGAGGGCAATGACAATACCATGACGAAATTGTGGCCCTACAAATACCCGTGTGTTTCCAGACTCCTGCAAAGCTTGCGTTGGCGGGAATCGGGTTATACAGGTATTCCTTGCAGGCAGCAGGTCCCAGTATAGATTAAATATGATGGACTTTAGTCCATTGGCTGTTGAGCGCAGGCAGGGTCTAGGACGAGTGGTGAGAGAGCCGTCTGCAACAAAAATCCATGGGCCAGTTTATTTACATAGGTCCTTCCCAGAAGTCCGCCGTATTGATACTGATTTCATTCAGCCTGGGAATCTAAAAAATTCTATCTCCCTCGCCATTATCTGTAACGCAAGGAAATGGGAGTAGAACCGTACAGTAAAGAGATCACCCTCTGCACACTAGAGTCCATCAATCATCTCAACAGAATACTGACGTGCAGTCGGCCTCCAAACAACTGCGAGCTCATAACCACTATCCCATCCTCCAAGGTTATGGACAGCATCTAGGACCTGGGGCCCAAAAAGGCTCTCGGCGACTTGTTTAATTGTAGTCGAGTCTCTATAAATGATGCGTTGGAAATGCGCGATCAGACGGATAGATATTTTAAGGACTTACCCAGCGGCGAAGTTGACAAGGTTGGCCACCACTCGCGAACCATCGTGGAATACCAGCCTGGGGGGGAGAAGTGCGAAATCTCATGCCCAGACTTGACGGTGATCTGGTTGCTAGTGAGCAACATGCGTGGCCGGTCGACGTAAAAGCCACCTGGAATGCCGGTGAGAAAAATAGAACGATACAGGATCAACAGACTCACCTCGTCGAACGGGGAGACAGTGCAAGAAATTGTCCTCAGGGCCGGGAAGATGAGCACGCACCCCCATGGACTGGTGATTTTGTAGAGTTGACAAGGAAGCGACATATAAGCGGTCGGCGATCTCTGTCGGAGGAACGTCCCGCCCGACATATCCTGCGTGTCAAATTAATGGAGATCTCTGCAGCAAATACATTGAGATTACCGGTAAACAGACAGTTTATCGTCTGGCGACTCATCATGGCGGCCGGGGAACACCGGGCAAGCACTGTCTGAGATCCATGTCCTGAGCAATATCGTGCGCAGAGCATCCTGCGCCCACGACGACGGATTTCTATGCGCCGATGCAGGAGGAGGACCTGTATCCGCTTGAATGGATAATAAAACCGAGAAAGGAACTCTGCATGTAGAGTCAGCATCAACAGAGAATGGAGTCCTGCTGGCATACTTATCCTGGGATCGAAGGCGTAAACGGGAGTAAACCTCCCATTGTACCAACGCCTGTTGCGCCCATCAGGTGCCAGTCTGTCACAGTAATAGATGCTTGCCCTGAAACTGATATAGGCAATATCCAGGTACTTGATAAAGCTCATATGAAATGCACGCCACGGTCAACGCGTGAAGACCCAGAGTCCTTTGGTAATTTTCATGATAGTCAGCAACGTCTTTGCAAAGGATATATTTTCCGCATCCCTCTGGGAATGCGACGAAGGGAAGATGATCTGCTGGTACGATATCAGTATAGGACGAGGTTGACAGTTATTCAGCTGCACGTACTGTACGCCCTGGGAGCATTCGTCTCCAGTGACTCGTCAACTATTGCCAATTGCGCCAGATCCCACGGATAAAGCCGCACTAACCTGCACCCACCACGATATGGAATTGAACAATTCCCCGGATAAACGTTTGTGTAGGACCAATGCAATGACGAACACTTGGCGAGAGACAGAACCGACTAAGTCCGAGAAAAAAAGTGCCAGCATGACTTCTTCTGGTACTGGCTGATGTAGGAATTTGGGCTCACCCGACCGTGACCGAAGACCTTGAAATCACATCTGTACTATGTAGGGCTTATTCCCCGACTCCCACGTTGTGGGGGAGGGGAGCCTCTATCGAACACAAACAAATTCCAGTCGATCTGGAAAGCTGTGCCCATTTCTCCCACGCTCCACGCTGTGCCAATTTTCCCAACTCGTCGACCTTCATGCCATGTACTTGACACCCTTACCCTGCAATCTATCAATTTTGAACACTGCAATTCTTTGAAGTGGATCTCCCTCCCTGTGACAGACCTGGTACGCAGGCTGGAGACTGTCCAAGCTGGAGATCATCAGCTGCCCGAGGACCACCTCTACCTCTGTATGCCCGAATTATAACACAACTGGCAGGTATCGACGTCGGTGTAGCTCTTCGTTGGTGCAACGCATGCAATCTCGGATGAGCTACGTCTTCTCTCTGTCCGATTATGAATTCTTGCGTGCCTTCCTGTCGGTTTTGCCCTTCAGGCCTGTTGATCATCAACCCAGTCTGAAAAGCTCAGGGAGGCCCGAAAACTTGTGGAGGAGCAAGCAGCTTCACAAGAACGTCGGATTTACTCAGATATTGAGCAGGCGTGGCCGATGGTTGTGCCATCCACTGTCGTACTCGAGTGCTTGCGTGACCATCACACAGCATCCTGTTGCTATTCTCGAACTCAAGTATCATCTGATGGGATGATGTGCCGGAATCATGATGACGTTGTGGACGAAAATGACTGACCCCCATATAACAGGTTCTTGGTCATCACCAAAGTCCAACGCGCAGGTGCCCTCTCTGATCAACAAGGATAGATGGTATATACTCTCAACGGACTGGGCGAAGCTGCTCAAGTTTACTACGAGACGAAACAGGCTGACGGACTCCTTGCCAGAATACTTTTGATATGGAAATGCGAGGTTTTGTGAGGCACTTATAATTTCCACTGCGCCAACTGGACCAGCATATGCTGACCATCGGTCTGGTTTGAGAATGGTGAGGTTCAAGCAGATCACGCCCAGCCAAGGTGTGCGCATAAGGTATAGTTAGTGATGCGGGAACCTCAGACACCAGACAAGGAGACTTCCGATCACAGGGCGTATTTTGCTTCCTATTCATCTCGCCCACCTTCAAGTTGTCCCGCCCAGCCACAGGAGTCCTCATATAGCAGAGATTGCAATGCCCGACATACTAACGTGGAGACTTCCAGCTGCAGGGACACCTTAGTTATTGCTCCCAGCCGGAGTTCGAGTGCGAGGGCGGTCCTGACACAGGATTCCAAGTGCCGGAAACATCCCTCCCAGGATTCTTACCGGTGGTGAGACTTCCAGCCACAGGAAGTACTAAGCCCTCATATAGCAGAGGTTTCAAGGTCCATACTAACGCGGAGACTTCCAGCCGCAGGGAGTAGATTTGGCCCTTGTCCACTTCCACTAACTGGTCACGCCTAACCACAGAATTCGAGGGCGGTCCCGACACAGGACTTGCCAGGGCCGAGAGCATCCCTCCAAGGGTTCACACTAACGCGGAGACTTCCAGCCGCAGGGAGTACTACACCCTCATATAGCCGAGATTTCCAGGTCCTTACTAACGCGGAGACTTCCAGCCGCAGGAAGTATTTAGGCCCCCATATCCACCCTCACTAATGTGTCAAGCTCGGAGGGCTCATACTGACGCAGAGACTTCCAGCCGCAGGGAGTACTACGCCCTCATATCCACCTCCACTAACATGTCACTCTCCAAGGGTTCACACTAACGCGGAGACTTCCAGCCGCAGGGAGTATGTAAGGAGTGGACCCCACCTGTAATTAAGGAGAAGGATCGCGGGTCAGGTGCTCATGCAGAGACTTCCGGCCGCCGGGAGCATCTTACCTTAACATCCAAACCCTGGCAATACCAGCGAGCCTGTCACTTGAGGCAGGTATCGGACCCGGGTCCTAGCGATCAAGGTAAAGGAGTTGGAGTGTGATAACTGACGTGGAGACTTCCAGCCGCAGGGAGCGTCGCAAACATCCTACAACCGAAACGCCGTGCCCTGAGGGAGTGGCAATGGAGAGCTGATCCTGGTAAAATTTTAGCGTGTCACTGTCACGGTATGTCACACGCTCAAACTCTGTATTTGCATAGCTGATGCCCCGTGTAACAGGAACAGTTAGCTTGTATGGGTTGATTCATCGCCTGCCAATGCCTATCCACCTTACCCACTCACTTGTACAGTGTGAATACCTATTAAAACTCGAGAAAGACAGTACCAGCGTACGTGTGCTCGTCTCTTCGCCATTCTCCAAAACCTGCGCAAGGCAACCAAGGAGGCGGTTGAGTGGTTCAACGATGGGAGTCACGTCAAAGGATCGGGGTAAATCAGCACTTTGAATCAAACTCAGTCCGGCTCCTCACGTCACAGCTGTACTGACGAATCCCCTGCCATCCTGACGTACGATCGTAAATCAGAGCATGGATATGTCCAAGTTCGCGCAGTCGAGGTGCTACCGCATCCGCATGAAGCGGTACCCGTCGCTGTCGCATCCAACTGGCAACAACCACTCGTTTTGAGTCTTCTACTGTGGAGCATATACTGCGGAGGACCATACCATGGATACTGGGCCCGTGAAGGCGGCCGAGGGGTGAAATGAAGGATGCACGTGCCCTTCCCGGGTTATCTATACAGGCGTTATCGGTTGGAACCCAGCACTGACAAGTCCTTAGTTCTGTTGCCGGATTGTGTTATCCTGACTGGTGAATTCATACATGTAACATCGTGTGGTATTCATACCGATACATCGCGGCCAAAGTGTTCTGCTGATCTATCCTCACTGTAAATATAAGTACTTATGCCCGGCGTCGGAATCTTCTCAATAAAAAATACATTCTCCGAACCTGATATGCGTGCCAAGGTGAACAGCGAAAACTTGGTCAAGCACCTCCAGGCTCTTGCCTTTCGTCTCGCGCACGAATAACAAGAAAATGAGTGTGGTAGGTAGATGAGTCTTTGGACTTCGATTCAGAATGGGTATGCTTTGAGAGGAAGTGCGATAGACGTGCTGGTCACGAGTGTAGTTCATAATATTATGAAAATTACAAGCAAGACCTGCTACCTCGTAGCCTTGCTCTGGCCAGAGCCTCTTGGGGCAGGGGAAGCTTGTCCTGCCGGTCTGTCAACCTTGCGCTTCCCTCTGGCATCGGTTGTCTTGGTCGCGGCAGCCCCGGTTGTCGGCAGCAGCCTCATGGACCTCAATCCCGTCTAGTAAACTCGAGAGCCGTTCGGACAGTCCAGCTGTATTCAGGCAGGTGAGCCGTCGAACCTTTGCACTAGCACACACACTCACAGTCACAAGTTAACACCCACCACGACAGGCACAGGCGCAGTGATCATCTGACTGTATTGGGATGGGTAGATGAGCACCCCCGCAGCGTCACGAACATTGGGAACCATGATTGGTACGTCCTTAATTCCATAGAGCTCAATGGCAGACTGATAAAGGCCTCGGGGGTCCAGCATATCTTTCAGCGTCCAGTCCGTGGTACCTGTCGCATGTTGAAAGGTATTCATCTACCAAAACTGCTCACCTGGCATAGCCCCGTTAGATGCCTTCTTCTTCTTGGGCGAGAACCGCTCTTCGATTATACCTGCACAGAGCAACAGTGAGGCGTGCAAGAATGCTGACTGCTATTATTCTTACCTGCAGTAAATCCCACGTCCGTGTCTAAGGTTATCTTCGATGAATAGGCAAACTGTCGCAAAAGACAGAAGTGACATACTCTCAAAGTCTTTGATCGAGAACTCAGGAATCCTGAGTGACCTCAGCAGCATCCGGAAAGAGGTGATCACTGTGAATGATGGACTGGCGATCAGCTCCAATGGTTGTCCCGGCGTTTCGCATAAATTGAATGACCTCCTTCCATCTATCGAGTGTGTTCTACGTTCTCAACATTCAAACGTGAGATCTTGAGACCTCGTCCTTATTCGTTGTCGCGCGCTAATAGGCCCTGTCGTAGATGATTTTATTCCCCTTGTTTCAGAAGGGCATGATGGGTATAGCATGGCTGAGACGAGGATGATGGGTGGCGCAGACAGACACATGGAGACTCAGGGGAAATCTGGTGAATCGGATCAAGTCGGGTGCAGAGAAATATACAGGGTGATTTTTGTGTTTAGTTGGTTAGCTAGCTTCAGTTAGTGGTCAGGGTTAGGTTCATTTACTAAGAGTTTATCTGTTTGTTATTCGAGATCGTCTCGTTCTTTAAACTTCTTTCTGCTTAGTAGATCCTGCACAAGTTTGTATTGGACACATGTTGGACGGCATGAATGATTTGAAACACCGCTTTCAGCTAGACTCCAGCCCGTCTAATGAGGCAAGCCGTCGATCGACGCTCTGATGATGTTGTCTTTATGATTAATCTCCTTGTAGCAGGTACCTGTTCACTGCGAAACTAATTGAGATATCAATTGCAAAGTAGCGAAACTCAGATCTTGTCATAGTGCAGCAGAACCGAGTTGGTGCACTCTGTTACCGCCCAATCCGTGGAATTGTGAGATTTAAGTTGTGAGTTATTACGCACATCAGATCGAACATCCAATCCCCAAACATGCCTAGTCCAACTCATGCATGAGATTATTGCCGCTATTCACCAGTCCTGGGGAAGGCCCTCCCGTCGCACCGTCTGGGCGTCGATACCACCTTCAGCATCATGTATCAGCTTCCTCACTCCGACTGATCGGCGGAAGAGATAATAACATCTACCGTGCTCTAAAATCCATTGCGGTTCCAACGCCCAACAAACTGCCTCCGCGACATCCTCTGCTTGGTGAGTGGGCTGATGACCTGGAGGTCCATGATGAGGATCATATACACCTGCTATCGTATTAGATTCTGGGTGATCAGCAGTGACAATAAAATTGAGGGGCGCATTGAGGGAAAGAATTGCGAAATACATACTGCCCACCATGTACCTGGTAGCTGCACAGTCGTTAACTAACCGCGAGGACGGACATGACACCAGATTATATGAACCGTAATGATTTGGGTACCCCTGTGAGCGATGCTGGAGCATCATCTCGGCAAAATTGTATGTGGCCTCAGTCGGTTTGCCAAATTGGATGTAGGGATATCTGCGCATCAGGATTTAGCGGTGAATGACAAAATTGACCTGGAATACAGCTCTAAACGCTCCTGTACCCATAAGACGAGCCCCAAAATACGACTGCCATATTAAATCGGGATTGCAAAATACTATGTCGACAGGCTTTGGTGTCTGATTGGTTTCATGACATCCCCCAATGATACCCTAGATCACGTCGCACATGGTTCGGGTGTCGAGAGCCCACTTTCTAGGGTTATGGAAGATAAAGATTGCGCCGAGTTGGATCTTCGAGAAGGGGTCAGACTGCGTCAGTAAGCCGTTCGGCTGAACGAGTAAAAATCTTACCCTGACGGATGCTTTTTCTTCTCGTGTGAGGTTGTAGAAAGGCCATATCTTTAGAAAATTAATAAAAATCGAGTCAAAGCTATAAGGGAAGCGAATAACTGATCAGGCGGCGTACCACTGTCCAAATTGCGTGGCCTGGAAGGATGACAAGATGAGAGAGGTTTTCTAGAGTTGCATTACGAACTATGGTCGAGAAGAGTGGCGGATGGTGCTCTAAGGGAGCATGGGGCTGCGATAATATGAAACGCGTCCGCTGGTAATGCAGTCAGTCGTTAACGTTCGTCCATGTAGTAAAGTTAGTTGGTTTGTACACACTCCCAGTCACGTGAGATCCCGTGTCACATTGTTTCAGCATTCAGTGTTCACGCATTAACGCGCCTAACCACCATGAGCTGGCAGTAGCTGCTGGCTACCACAGTTGTCAATTAAGATTTCGGTATAACGGTTCACGCGTTTCAAACAGGTCCAGGAAACACAGCAGGTACGTCCTCAATACGTTCTATGTCGGATTATACATACAAGCTACCTCAGGTTATAGGTGGGGCTAAAAAGTCGTTACCACAGTGACTATCAAGCTCGGTAATTCGGCAGGTGCGCTTCACTAGTTCTGCTCTAAGTACGTGACCACATCACTCCCAAGTTCTGTACACTATCGGTATCCTGATGTCGCTCGTCAGCGCCGATTTTGTCATTGGGGTTAGTTTGCCTCACAATTTATACTCGTGCGTTTCATATCCTCCAAATATTAACATTCATAGATGTTCGATCCTCTCGCACCTCCGTCACATCCTCCTGCACCCTTCTCGTCCCTCTCATCCTCCCGCACCCTTCTCGTCCCTCTCATCCTCTCCCGCACCTTTCTCGTCCCTCTCATCCTCTCGCAACCTTCTCGCACCTTTGTGGTGGTGTAACTGATGAACATGAGATTTACAGACAGGGCCTTAAGTTTGCATCCACGCACGATTCATGCTGGACTGATGTTTGATATCATCTCCGACACCGTGACCATCATGATAGATTCCTCAGACGTCCTCAAGAAATTGGCTACGGGGGTGCGTACTACTCATGCTGCTCGACCACAATACTGAAGTTTTTGTTACAGTTCTGGACCCCACCCACAGTGCACACCCGTTCTTCACGCATGTGTGTAGCTTCGTCTGACAGCTGATACTATGAAGTCTACGCCAGGAGGCCGAACGACATGGAGCACGAGGAGGGGGATGAGCGTGACGCCGATTTGCTTCTGGTGGACATATTTTTTGATTTTAGCATGATCCGTGGCTGGCGTTTTGAGGCTCACGCATCGGATCGTTTATGGTGTTGTCGACTTTTTTCCCACGCGTTTGAGGTCCTCGGACATATAATGGTCGCTTGGATGCCATGCATCTATGAACATACTGATGGATGACTGTTGAACACAAAGGAATTCCCTTGCGTCAGTCGATCTGCAAAGCTGTGTCCATTTCTCCGACGCTCCACGTTGTGCCCACTTTCTCGGCTCGTCGACCTTCATGCCAGTTTTCAAGATCAGTCGTGTAAGCGGTAGGTAGGATAACTGGCACCATCGGGAGTCCACACGAGCCTATTTGAAAATTCGGCAGTCAATTCCAATACTGTACTGCTTGTCGTATATACTGTCAGGTGGCTCATAACATTACAGCGAGTTGCTGCTAGTAGTACCCCATGTATCTCTGCAAAATTCCCACATAAGTCGTTCCCCCATTCCCGTCGTTGAAGTCATCAGTTCTTCGATCTGTATTGGACCTTCTGCAAACCAGACATTCACGATATGTACCATGAAAATGACCGCGACTGTCACTAGCACTGCCACCATTGCATGGACCCATTGGGAGCTCGCACCCCATGGCTGCCAGGAGGGACACCATGCTCTCCCAAATCTCCAAGTGAAGTCAAAAACACATCTTATGCTCAGGCTGACACTTTCTCAGCGTACAATCACGTAGACCAATTATAAGACTCACCGAGTTGGCCATGCCACTGTGATGGCCCCAGTCCACATGCACAAAGCAACCCTTGCCAACCTGGCAGTCCCAGGGAGGGGTTGTAATATATCATCTACAACATTGCCAGTAGGAGAACCATCGCGGTCTCTCTCTAAGTTATGCTCGAACTCGGCCAGAACATCCTTGTGAGCATGAGCAGTGATATTGACCGATCCCCAGCTCAGATCTGTATGCGATCCAAGTTCTGAAAGAAGAGTTGCATTATCGTGAGTGGGCTGCCTATGGAGATGATCTGAAGCGGGCCATTGATTTATGGAGTCCTGGAGTGCAGTGAGTTGGTAGAGCGTAGATTCCTGGAATGTAGAGATATCCTGGCAAATACCAACAACCATATCACTGATGTCTCCCCTCGTATCTGCTACTTCTTGAGAGAGTTTTTCATACAGTACGCTGCTACATTGGAGAATCGCCTTGTGATGGTCCAGAGACTTTTCCATGAAGTCATGAAAAGCTAGAACAGAGGATTGAATCGTGTCAATGGACTCAACATGCTGAAGTTTGGCATTGAATGCCACTGAAGCGATGTACAGTATAAATCCAAAACTGTAATTATCCATAGAGTACTCACCTACATCCTCTTGGACCGAGTTGAGCTGATGACGCAAGTCGTTGAGGAGATTCTCCAGGCGTCCTTGATGACTAACTACAACATCTTCCAAATCCTGAAGTCGGGAGGAGGCACTGTCCTGATAATCATGCAAATGAGTGCAAAAGCTACGTGGTTCAACATACTGTATTCCGTGTCGTATGCTGCAGTGAATGCTTGACGTTGGAAACATCGATCTCGATCCTGCCCATTTTCTCATCACTCTCCATCTGGATCTTTTCAAGGGACAAGTGGACGTGGGCAATATCAGACTCCCAGTCAGGTATGCAGTGGGTTTTCCCCATAACTGAGCCGACAGAGAATTCTGTTAGTCTCAATGCAGTTGTGTATAATAATGAGACTCGCCATCAAAGTTGTGGCTGACATTGTCCATGGCTATAAGGTCACGTTAAACGATCTCTAGGTTAAATACGCCTGACCTTTGTGACTGCCCAGGCATTGTTTGTTGGATCTTCAAAGGCGTCACAGTGGCGTTGCAGTGATATATTGATACAAAGCATGGCGAATGTCTGCCTTTTCGAACGGAACGCTCAACTCCGTGGAGTTGTGACAATTGATCGATGTCCATCAAATCGTCAGCAGCGATACTACACGGGACTCAAATCGCCCTGTCTGTCTCTGGTGAAGTGCGTGCTCAAAGGCCTCTATGATGCTTTATTAGCATTCGGATACATCCGTAATGGGATGTGCTCACCCTCTTCCGTGGTGAACTTGATGACTGCGGCCACAGGACCGAATATCTCTTTCTGTACGATCTTCATATTTGGCTTGCACTCCCTGAAAATGGTCAGTTGAACAAAGTAGCCGTCGTTCCCCTGACGCTCTCCACCGATATGAACGGCTGCACCATCCTCTTGACCAGACTTGATGTATCCCATGATCCACTAATAGAAAGTAAACAAAACCGCTCACTAGTACATTAGGTGGGCCATCGCCTGGATCTTGGTAAGTGTCTCGCGCACATTGGATCGCCGACTTTCAAAGACAAGGCATGTTCAGTAACGCCTTCAAAAGTCTATCATATATCCTTACTTGAACGAACATGCGGGGACCTGCAGTGCACGCTCGTCCGTGATTCATACTGTGACGAGTGAGCAAGGGGCTCAGCTACGATGCAGGTGGCATACTATATCGTGTGACATCAGCCTGAGTGAGCATTAGAAAACATAAGATTACGAGATGACCATGAAAACAGTAGTAAGGACAATGTTAAGCATTGACCCGAAGGAATTTCTTATGCTGACCAACTCTAGCTGGCTGCAGGAAATTGATTGGTAAGCACTCGATTGATCCATCGCCGAAGTATCATTTGCGCTCTAGTAATTGGTGTGCTGTGCTATGAGCATCATTCTTGCAGAGTTCTGCTCTGAAATTCCTATTGCCCATGGCAAAACAACCATATTGCAGCTTATGGATGTTTCATCTGGGACACATTCTACCTTTCACACAACGTTTCGACAGCGGTTTTCGCTTCCAATAGAGAATGAGCAGTGTGGCAATGATCGGTACATTACCTCCCATTTTTTGATCATATATCAGGTCTTCATTGACACAGCAGGACCTGCAATGATGACGGAGTCTCTCCAAGCATCACCATATCTAGCCTTCCAGCACTGGGACGCGTAGACGATCGTGTATCCAAGGCTACCTATTCTAGCATTGATATGAGTAGTGATGGCTTGCATGATGTCGCGAATCAGGTAGATAATGTTAATGCACTGGACGATGTGAAGCATGTGAGTCACATAGCTAGCATCTGGCCTTCCGTGAGGGATGGGATTGCTAACAATGTTCAGGTTGATGGTGCTTTGTTTTTCAGCAACACACTCCTTTCACCGCCGACGGTACATTCACAAACAGGAGTGGATAAAGAGCCCTCCCTGTATCTCAAACGCTTTGTGCGTAAAACGCCAACTTTGGTGTACGGATGGTTCAAGATGGCAGGTCCTCATCCGATAAGCACTCCACCTAGCTTCTTGTCCTTTGAAGATGTGCAACTTGGTGATCTCTTTCTCCATCGCACAGATCAGAAAATATCATATTGGCTGCGCGAAAATTCTGCTAGTGGTGGAGTATGGAGAACCATTGCACTTGGCGACAAAGGAACCCTCAACGAGGATTTCACTAGCAGAATGTTAGCTTTACAGTCTGATGGGAATCCTACATGGGTCCTTCCAAAAACTGCGGCAAGGTACAAGCGATCCACCCGAATTAAACTACAGGATGACGGTGCTTAGAGGGGGTCAAAGTATCGTTCGAGGCAGTGTAACCTCCTTGTAATTTTTAGAGACGATGTTGGTCCGTTCGATATCCACAGCCTGAAGCTGGCGTTGATTTCTTGCTAAGGCTTTATATCGACTTTATCCTTGCATGCCAATTGCAACCATTTTTTTCCTGCTACGGTACTATATGGGTTTTGTGGTGCCACCCTTAGGCTGCTTCTTGTTGCGGCGACTCGCATGTCGGCTGGCCGAGGAATGAGGCCGAGCCGATATGCTCACCGTGTGCCTGCTATAATTGGCGGTCCTGTAAGATGCTGACATTCATATAACATCGATCTTCCTTAGTCGTCGACTATATATGTCTTCTCTTTGTCGCGAAGTCCTTGGATCTTTCGCTGATGTTCCTGCTCTTTGTTTTGAACCACTTATGGCACAGGACTTTGTTTGTTCCCCGTTCCCACGAATATGGGAGGAGGGTTTTGTCAAGTTTTGTCGGATCCAAATCCCAGGCACCTATACCTCGATGCGTGGGAACACTTTCGAAAAAACCGTACGGTTGATTGATGATTCATCAATATAGATACAACAGATGATGATGTCATACAAGTTAAACTCATCATCAACAAACTCGAAGTCTGTCGTCTTTAGAGCTGAACTTGTGTGTATATCTTTTCGGTTTCTTTCTGTGTGCTTGTTTTATTGACATCAATCATGATATTCAGAATGTCTGTGTTTCTCTCGAAACATCCCAGTACGACTCAGAGAGTCTCTTGACCGCACCTGTGAGTTTCAGAACTTGTACGGTCTCAAGGTGGCAACTGCTCTACGTACTCCTCCTGTCATCAGCGCATCTCCTGCTCTCGATCCAGCAGCTGTGCAAGCCTCTAAAGCCATGTCTTTACAGTGGATTTCAGCATCTGTTGATGATCTTGCTCGCCATTTAGAGAAGCTGAAACGCACTGATATCCAGGCATGTATTCCTTGATTAGCGCCACGCTATCGCACACTCCAAAACAAGCTCTCATCGAAAAACGTGTGATGCACTCGCTAATCATGCCCGGCAACGCGTACTACACCTATTTCATGCTGGAGCAAGTGTTTTGGGTGATGTTTATCTCGCATATTTTCCGTTCATGAGCTGTTATTTACTCTCAGATAAGGCTACAGCCTACACGAAGAAAACTCTCCATGATCCCAAAGACAAAAGGAAGGCTACTAACAAGCTCGGAGGTCAGTCACCTGCTAAGAACTCAAAGTTATCGACGGAGAGCCATAACATCTGTGCCATTGAGCTGGAGGCTGATGATGATTAGCCTGACTCGAATACTATTGTCAAATTTCCAGTAGTGCTGCATCTGATCTGCGAAGCGCCTTATTGTTATA
The DNA here is from genome assembly GCA_016647755.1 of Suillus subluteus. Classification (NCBI taxonomy): domain Eukaryota; kingdom Fungi; phylum Basidiomycota; class Agaricomycetes; order Boletales; family Suillaceae; genus Suillus; species Suillus subluteus. The sequence goes on from JABBWI010000603.1 coordinate 21,199, forward strand.
TCAATAGACTGTTTACTATCAATCTGTCGTCATTTTTTTCAATCGAGGTCGGGGACTGGCGCTTCCCAGCACCGCTACGATCTCCCTAATCACAAACATTCGAAGGGTGCAATTTGCTGCATCAACAACTAAACACGCATTGTGATCATACGGAAGGAGTGCTTTCTGCGAGAATCACATTGCTTATATCTGTAGCATTAAAACTGCCAGAAAAATTGTTTCAATTTTGCCATCCTCTTGTAGTATTTATACCGGTAACCTCGAGCATTGACTGGAGAATTGTGACAACAGTATCAAGTTCAATAGTGATCACAGAAGCGACCATAGCTGGCTCTGCCGTGAGGGGCTCTTCGCATCCACAGCAAAGAGGCAAGGGAACACACAATCAGTTGTGTTTGAAGACTCTCTTTCCATCACCATCAGAGGATGGTATATGAAGCCCACCGACCAGTCTCCTGAAGTATTCAAGATGACCAATCGAGTGGCACAGTGCTGGGCTACTTCAGCTTAAACTTTTATATATACCCATCACCACGTCCCAAAGGTTGAGCACCTCCGAACAATGCCTCTCCAATATTTTGAAAAATGGGCGCATACCTTCCATACAGACTCTATTGACTGTGTTGCTTTCAGTGTGGATGGGGTTTTCTTGGCCAGTGGCAGCATGGACGGCACAGTTGTTATCTGCAATGCTGCCTGTGGGACTGCGCTGCATATAATACATTGCCGTAGTGGGGTCCTTGCACTCAAATGGGCACCTATACGCCTTCATGAAGTTTGGTGTGGACTAGGTGACGGTAGACTCCTTTGTGTCATCATTGGCAAGGTTATTAGATTAGCTGCAAGCATTCAAATACGCTGACCATTTGATCATTCAGACTAAGATACAGACATTGTGTTTCCGTGCCCACAGTTACCCCATTGAACATCTTGCATTTGACCACTCGGGCCTGAAGCTTGCGACAGGTGCACAGCAGGAGTTAAAAGTATGGAGATACTTGTCTCCAGGTCCGCCCTCTCAATTCATCTTAACCTTTCTGGACTTACTACTATAGTCTTTAACCCACAAGATCGCCTTCGGCATGTCAATGACTTATCTCCCCCAGGAGCTGCAAGTTTGACTGCCCAAGAGCCAACTCTTGTGACCTCCTTGCACTGGCTTCATTCCGGTGATGATGCAGGTTGTTTGTTGGTGACCTATTTGTACCAAGGGATTATGTGAGTTGATGGCCTAGCAGTGTCAGTGCGATCTCAATCACCTGCAGATGTTGCAAACCTGAATCCGGTGAAACTCGCTGGGCCATTCCACTTCGGTCGCTGATGTATGTTTGCATCATTTTGTTGGGCTAGAGCTCATTCGAAGATCTAGAGGACATGCTGACCTGTCCCCTGATGAAACCCGGATTGCTATCTTCAACCAGCACAATGGTGTTGATGTCTACAAAATCCCAGGTGCTATATGGCTCAAGTCATATCGCTTTAAAATTAGAGACAATATCATCCTGCCAGTTTACTGGATTGATGAAGGTCTGCGTTTGATGACCGGAAGTGACAGTGGAACAGTTTGCCTGTGGAATGTGAAGAACGATGCGCAGCTTCCATCCCTCTTGCATGGTGAGATACTTGCTGGTGGATTGACTCGTGAACTGAAGCTTTGTTTTACCCCTAGGAAATTGCATTGTCCGTGCCTTGACAGTAAGCTGACATACACAGTATTCATGGACTGTATCTGACCCACATTTTCCAGGCGCATTATGATCTCATGACGCACACTTGTAGAATTGCCACTGGTACGGCTGAACACGGGCCCAAAACCTCAATACGCCTCTTTGAGACAAAGGAGCTATGAGAGGCTGGGGCAACCAGAGGCCTGTGTGCGACACATAAATTAGTAAGTGTTAAGGCTTAACTTAGCTTGGCTCATCTGTTATCTAAACTGATTCCTTCAGTCAATCCTGCTGATATTCATGTGTGCGTTTCTGATGGCAACGGTTGTGATATCTCTTCAGCATTACTGGGCGTCAGGCCTGAGTCTCATTCAATGGGACAAAGAACTATGATTTATTTACGAATATTTCAGTACTTACATTGTCTCCATCTTCAGCACGAATTCAATCTTATTTACCTGTAGAATGCCCGCACAAAGCCTAGTTACTATATATCTTGCTGCCTGCTATGAAGGGCGCCAGCGGACAAAATTCTCAGCAATTTCAATCAAAGACAACCAATAAACGAAGTCATAGCAGTAGATAAAGACACCATCAGCCTGCTGCTCATCTCATCCACATAGACGGGGGGTCCAGGAGGCGACAAATTGAATTCAGATATAGTTCGGTCATGCGCCTCCTTGACACTCTACCCGAAGAGAGGACAGCGAGGTCGGATGGAAGGATATCGATACTGGCATCCCGTGGATCAGATGATACTGTAGTCGCAGTATCCAGCTCTTGGATCATGCGATCTACGCTGGCTTCGACTACAAGTCTTTCCGCAGGTGGTATGATATTGAGATGTGGCGTGCATCAGACTGAGATCGTGTCGTAACAGTACCACAATTAACTACACCTGTTCAATAGCTTCGAGGAATTGGAGGCAGACTGCCTTTTGGTGGCACTGAGCATTCAAGCGGCGTATATCACCAAGCTGTATCCTGAGGGTGACGTGAACTCTGTCGCCGAGTTGCATGGAAGAATCATAAATATTTGTTGATTGAATTGCCCTCGGGTATGGTACACATCGATGCACTTGTGACGGTCGGTGAACGAGTTATCAGTTGGCGAGCTTACCACGCAGCGATGCACTCACAAGTCAAGCTGACGTGATCGCATGCAAACCCAATGCACGATGCCCGAAACCCAAAGCAAAGACTATATATAATCGAAAGAAAAAGTCGAATGTGAAAGTCGAATGTGAAAGTCGAATGTGAAAGTCGAATGTGAAAGCCGAATGTGAAAGCCGAATGTGAACGAAAGCCGAACGTCGAAAGGCAAAAGCGAAAGTCGAAATTCCATATCGGGAAACGAAAGAAATCAAGTAAATATTTTTGTCCGCTTGTGTCGTGTTCTTCTTCGGACCTCTTCCTGTGGATTAGCATCCAGAGGCATGTGACCGGGTGGATTGGCATCTGGACCGTATGGTGGATTGGCATCCGGACATGAGGATTGGTATCCGGACTCGTGTGGATTGGCATCCGGACTTGTGGATTGGTATCCGGACCCGTGTGGATTGGCATCCCGACTCGTGTGGACTGGTATCCGGACTCTTATGGATTGCAAGAGGCATGTCAGTAGGCGCTAGCGGACAAAATTCTCAGTGATTTCGCTTTCCAATGCAAGTAATTCGATTTCGGGTGCTGAATCTCACTTTTCGGAGACTGATTTTCACGTACATTTCGCGTTTCGATTTGGATTTCACTTATGTAATTTTGTTTGATTTCACGATTCGGTTTCGATTTCGCATTCAATTTGAACTTTGCCTTTTTATTTCCTCAATTAGTTGGGCGTCCGCTGAGCGCTCACACTCGCTCAACACCACGTATATCTTCCATCCGCGCAGCAACCAGCAAGTTTTTGGTCCCGTGGTCAGCTCTCACACGACTTGGGTAGCCGTGGGTAGTAGCGATATCTGGTGTGCACGGTCTCTGCACAATTATTATTACTTACTCGGAGAAAGGATCATACATATTTGTTAATTGAGTTGCCTCGGGCATGGTACAGATGCACTTGTGACGGTCGGTGAACGAGTTACGAATGCTACTTGGTATAGAATATCAGTTGGCTAGCCTACCACGCCGCGATGCACTCACAAGTCACGCTGACGTGATCGCATGCAAACCCAATGCCCGAAACCCAAAGCAAAGACTACAATCAAAAGAAAAGTCGAAAGATGTGCACCAAGAAACAGGCTGTCCACGAGAATGGTTGAGGATATCCACGCCTGGAAGCATGAACGGATAACTTGAGGAGGTGGTCTGCAGCGTAGGAGATCGAGATAGAAGCGTGGATGGAAATGCGCGGGTTGAAAGATACGTCGATGCTCTTAGATATTTGTCCCTGATCTGTTTTGAGTAGAGTACGTGGAAAAAACAAGTATGAGAGACACGCAAGTGCATCTTTCAGCCCAATACGCATTAACGGCGTGGATGGAGGTTCGACATTTATTCCACTCAGCACTCCAGCTTTCATGTCAGTTCCTCGGAGAACCTCGAGTTCAGAAGACGTGAATTGAAGGGGCATTAGCAGGGCGTCCGCAGGTGGAAGGCCTTTCAAGTAAGGAAGATGTCGAAGGACATCAGGAATTGGGCTATAATGTATGATCATCAAATACACACGCAGAGAGACAAATTATTTTAACGCGCCTTGAATCGAGGAAGATCCAGTGTAAGCATATGTAAGTGCAAATAAGCTGCCTTTCCGACCACGATTGCAGGTCAATGAGAGTCGAATCGCCAAATAGCGCTGTCAGAGCATGCAGAAAACACTTCAGGTTGATGGCCAATGAAAATGGGCAAGATACGATCATAGTGTCGGCATCGATAGTGTCTTGCGCGATGGCAGAGAGTCCGAATTTGCCTGACGGTGAGAGTAAACGGTGGAAGGCATACAGAATGTCTACATGTTAGATCGAGCACCTTGGGGCAAAGAGACGAACGGGCGAATAAAACCGCCACAAGTAGTGAGCCATCGTCTGAGCTCGGCAGTGCTGCTGGGCTCCATGGTTAACGTTGATTTGCTAAAGTTGAATGTGATCAACTTGTTGTTGTACTGTGATAATATTAGATAATCAATGCTGAGCATGGTCGAACGTCGAAAGTCGAAAGCGAAAGCGAGTCTGGACTGTATATCCAAGCTCATCTCTTACTCGTTCTTGGCGGAGCCATCATCTGGGCACAAAACTCATTTTGGCACTACAGCCAGTCCACAGGTCATTTATATGTACACTTGCCAGTATCAAGGAACTTATCTACAATCTTGGAACATCCGTGCTCAGCGTCTCAGGCAGCCGGTATCTCTCTAAAACCGTGGAACAGCAAGTTTTTATTTTACGCACTTTGAAACATAGATTTGTCTTTCTCTATAGGGAGGAAACAGCTGGTATGGTGACAGTCTGCGAGATTATTGCATCACAGTTCACTGTACAGCCTCACAAAAAGCAGAACTGGTGTACCCGCTAAGCTAGAATTCAGTAGCACAAACTTGGTGCGGAAACTTTCCTTTTTTTGGTATGTTCCCGCAGATAATTTCCTTTTTTGGTACCAAGCATGTCCGAAGTGCGCCCCACAAGCCTCAAAAGTGTTGCGCCCCAAGAGGAAAATTTAGAAAATTTGCGGACATACGGTATAGGGAGCAGCCGGTCCTATCCGGACTCGTGGGGATTGGCATCCGGACTCGTGTGGATTGGCATCCCGACTCATGTGGATTGGCATCCAGTAACCTCCCCTTACAACACTTCAGCCCATGCTCATATGGGTTTTGACTGTATAAGCTCGCTCGTTGCACATTATCAAGTGAAGGGCAGGGAGTCATTACATTTTGGCCAACGTAAACACTGTCACAAAGCAGCCGTCAAGAGTACTGACACAAAGCAATTATTGAAAGCCATCACACAAAGGCAGCTCTGCCTTATAAACCTAGCATAGACATGATGCTGTGGGCTATGATTACATTTCTCCCACTATGTCTGTGACAGCTTGCCTTCACGCTGCAATAGATCTTATCTCGCGCTATCGGGAGCGCACAATCATGATGCCTACCCCTGTCATTCTCGAGGAAGATGATCTTGTGATCGTCACCCATGACACCTTGGGCCCCAGCGAACATGTATCTGCAGACAGGGAGATCAGCTTGATTGGTCCTCTGGTAGTCTTTCCATTCGTTGTTGAACTCACTGCACAGTTTACAAATCTGTGAACAGATGGATGCATGCGCCACCTATCAAAACCAGATTGCAGCAGCAAAAGATCAATGTAAAGAACTTCAAGCTGTGATATCCAAGATCATTGTTATTAAAATTGTTGAAGATATGGGGCAGTGCAAGGGCTGCACTGGCGTCTTTCAGTATCCATATGTGTGAGCAAGTCTTTCAGAAAAGAGCATCGGACTAACATCGTCACATGTTCCAGTTTGAAAGACCATGGACATTCACTCTGTCCCCGTTGTTTGCAACTTACCCTACACATGACTCTGCACAACAATCGTTCACTGTACCCTGACCTCTGAGTTGTATCAAATGCTATATGGGTTATATAAAGGGATGTTATCAACAGTAGTGGCACCTAGCAGTTCCCGTAAATACAAGTCCCATTTAAACGCGTGGGAAAAAAAGTCGACAACACCATAAACGATCCGATGCGTGAGCCTCAAAACGCCAGCCACGGATCATGCTAAAATCAAAAAATATGTCCACCAGAAGCAAATCGGCGTCACGCTCATCCCCCTCCTCGTGCTCCATGTCGTTCGGCCTCCTGGCGTAGACTTCATAGTATCAGCTGTCAGACGAAGCTACACACATGCGTGAAGAACGGGTGTGCACTGTGGGTGGGGTCCAGAACTGTAACAAAAAACTTCAGTATTGTGGTCGAGCAGCATGAGTAGTACGCACCCCCGTAGCCAATTTCTTGAGGACGTCTGAGGAATCTATCATGATGGTCACGGTGTCGGAGATGATATCAAACATCAGTCCAGCATGAATCGTGCGTGGATGCAAACTTAAGGCCCTGTCTGTAAATCTCATGTTCATCAGTTACACCACCACAAAGGTGCGAGAAGGTTGCGAGAGGATGAGAGGGACGAGAAAGGTGCGGGAGAGGATGAGAGGGACGAGAAGGGTGCGGGAGATGAGAGGACGAGAAGGGTGCAGGAGGATGTGACGGAGGTGCGAGAGGATCGAACATCTATGAATGTTAATATTTGGAGGATATGAAACGCGTACGAGTTATAAATTGTGAGGCCAAACTAACCCCAATGACAAAATCGGCGCTGACGAGCGACATCAGGATACCGATAGTGTACAGAACTTGGGAGTGATGTGGTCACGTACTTAGCAGAACTAGTGCAGAACTAGTGAAGCGCACCTGCCGAATTACCGAGCTTGATAGTCACTGTGGTAACGACTTTTTAGCCCCACCTATAACCTGAGGTAGCTTGTATGTATAATCCGACGATAGAACGTATTGAGGACGTACCTGCTGTGTTTCCTGGACCTGTTTGAAACGCTGTGAACCGTTATACCGAAATCTTAATTGACAACTGTGGTAGCCAGCAGCTACTGCCAGCTCATGGTGGTTAGGGCGCGTTAATGCCGTGAACACTGACTGCTGAAAACAATGTGACACGGGATCTCACGTGACTGGGAGTGTGTACAAACCAACTAACTTTACTACATGGACGAACGTTAACGACTGACTGCATTACCAGCGGACGCGTTTCATATTATCGCAGCCCCATGCTCCCTTAGAGCACCATCCGCCACTCTTCTCGACCATAGTTCGTAATGCAACTCTAGAAAACCTCTCTCATCTTGTCATCCTTCCAGGCCACGCAATTTGGACAGTGGTACGCCGCCTGATCAGTTATTCGCTTCCCTTATAGCTTTGACTCGATTTTTATTAATTTTCTAAAGATATGGCCTTTCTACAACCTCACACAGAAGAAAGAGCATCCGTCAGGGTAAGATTTTTACTCGTTCAGCCGAACGGCTTACTGACGCAGTCTGACCCCTTCTCGAAGATCCAACTCGGCGCAATCTTTATCTTCCATAACCCTAGAAAGTGGGCTCTCGACACCCGAACCATGTGCGACGTGATCTAGGGTATCATTGGGGGATGTCATGAAACCAATCAGACACCAAAGCCTGTCGACATAGTATTTTGCAATCCCGATTTAATATGGCAGTCGGATTTTGGGGCTCGTCTTATGGGTACAGGAGCGTTTAGAGCTGTATTCCAGGTCGATTTTGTCATTCACCGCTAAATCCTGATGCGCAGATATCCCTACATCCAATTTGGCAAACCGACTGAGGCCACGTACAATTTTGCCGAGATGATGCTCCAGCATCGCTCACAGGGGTACCCAAATCATTACGGTTCGTATAT
>JABBWI010000604.1:0-29275 GCA_016647755.1 Suillus subluteus
CCAAAAGCATCGAGACTCGACATCAAAAACATCGAAAACATCAAACTTCTGATGCCAAAATCCACCTGGTATATAGTATTTTGTTCATATCTCACTCAAATCACATCCATTTGAGATGATCTAAATTCTGATGGGCCCCTGAGAGTGGGGGCCATCTGGGTGTTAATGCCCGAAAGCATCGGGGTACTCGGGACTCGGAACTCGGAACTCGGCACTCAGCACTTGGTACTCAGCACTTGGTAGTCAGTATATGGTATTTTGCATATATCTCACTCAAATTATATCTGTTTCAGACATTCTGAATTTCTTTCATCTCGAGTGCCGAGTGCCGAATTCCAGGTCTCGAGTTTCGGGTCTCAGTACTCGGTATTCAGTCCTCACTGATTCGAAACAGTTATGAGTTTCGAGCTTCGTGTTGAGTACTGAGTATTGAGTACTGAGACCCGAGATTCAGCATTTGGTACTCGGTATTCGGTAGTCAGTACTTTTGAATTTCGGATTTGGAGTTTTGTTTTTTGTTTCCAATCTTGTCTCGAGTGCCGACTGCCAAATTCCGGGTTTCGGGTGTCGGTACTTGTACTCAGTACTCAGTTGTCAGTACTCGGTGATTCGAGTCTCAAGACTTGAGACTCGTGATTCACAAGTCAAAATTTGAATCTAATGTACTTGGCCTATCTGTCTATATGATACGTATCTGGGCCACCCGTCTATCTAATATTGCCCGATGTCAGCCCACCCATCTATGTAAAATTCCCCACTTCGGCCACCCGTCTATCTAATATGACCCCACATTGGCCCACCCGTCTATCTAATAAATAATTCACCTCACCCTCGGCCCACCTGTCTATCTAATATTTCCCTGCATCGGCCCACCCGTCTATCTAATATTTCCCTACGTCGGCCCACCCATCTATCTAATAAATATTTCACCACTGCCTCGGCCCATCCGTCTACAAAATAATACTAATACATCGGCCCACTCGTCTATATAATACTATTTGCTATATATCTCTCCATGAAGCGGTATCTTGAAGTGCTCTGGGTTAGGTGGTTAGCAACCTTACGGAACTACAAAGCTGGCATAAATCATGCTCCTCTCCCAAAGATCGTGTTTGTGGAGGAGTCTGACCCAGATGCGTTCGGGTTCCTTGACCCAGGACAGGTAATCTGAGGAGCTCACTTAATTCCTGCTTTTTCTTCTGGACACAGTGTAGGTTCACTTCGCTACAGGAAATCACTGGCGCGTCCTGGGGGGGAGTTGGATGACTGGGAAGAGCACTATGTCGGCATGTAAGTGCAAACATCCATTTTTATGGTGCATTAACCTCAACCTTTGTGCCAGTTTCGTCGATAGAGATATGTTCATGCGCTATACTCATTTTGGTGTGGGACATTCAGCAATGCTACGGAAAATTACAAGGGACTGTACTGAGTCGGTGGTACAGATCAATGCCATGGACATTGCAAATAGTAGTAACGATGAGGATGTGACGATGAAGTAGCTGGCGATGACGAGGGTTATGATGAATACGATCATGAGCAGGAGGACAGTGATCAAGAATACGATGATGAGTTGAGCAATGGGAATTGCATGACAGTCACGGTGTTGGGGATAACGACGGTGAAGGATATGACGATGCAGCTGATTCCAATGACGAGTTTGATGATGCAGACATCTCTTTCTGACAGTCCCAAATACCTATTTTTTTTTCAATTCCATTGCTACATACTGTTTACCGTACCTGCGTCATTAATTTCAGGGCCTTAGCACTACCAAGATTCTTGTTTGTTTTTATTTTCACGAAGTCAATCAATGTGACCTGTACTACCATGACACCCTTGGATGGATATTGAACGCTCACCATCTGAGTCATTTCACCAGTGTAGGCATTCAAGGTAGCTCAGAGGGCCAGATTGTGACAGATCTCTTCCTATCTCTTCGAGCCGGCATAGTTTTGTATGACAAGTGCATTGCCAATGCAGACGGTCTGGAGGAGGTCCTCTCCAAGGTCAAAGTTCTTGTTCAGGTCCGTCTCACTGAAGTAGCCCAATGGTGATCTTACCAATCTATGTTATCATCCAGAACGTGCACCTTCGTGGTGGTCCATTGAAGGCGACTTAGACTACTATGTGTCAAGTAAGTCAAGGTATTGATTGAATCAATGGTTCACACTTACTGTACAACCAGGCCAAGCTTGCACACAGGGCCCTTAAGTGTTCTATCTGCCAAAGCAAGTATTTGAAGAGTTCTACCCATCCTTGTTGGATGACAGAAGGACCGTCTGAGGCTGAACCTCGGGATTTGATACTTTGGACATCGACTTCGCCTTTGATCTATACCGAAGTGTCGTGCAGGCTGCACTGCAGTTTCACACATATCTGAATCCTAGCCATTACACATCTACTCCCCGTCTACAAGTTCCATCACACATTATTACGCAGCATCTACAGCAGTGCCATCATACTGTCCCTTGATGAGAATAGCCACAGGGCTTCTGGTCTTCGGATAGACCTTCAAATGAAATTGCAAGAGGCGCCAGGCGTGGTTCCAGTTGGTGAATTTACATGGCACATACTCTCTGCAGACCTAACTGGCAAGGTTGTACCTGGCTCCTGAAGTATTGTGACTGGAATTGAATTCTACTTTTCAATTCAGGCCAAGAATGTAAGTGTCATTCCAATTTCCTTCTGTCACAAATGAAATTTATCGCAGAAAATATGCTGCCGATAAACCTTAACTCTGCCTTGCTCACATCAAAATGTCTTCAGGTCTTTCAGAGTGCATTTACTCCTGAGAGTGAATTAGTGACATTTCTCCAGTTGCACAACTGAAGTACCATCGGATTTGAGGTCGTCTGAGGTCGATGATCACTTAGGGAGTCATAAGTCCACATTCAATTTAAGCTTATTTATGTATGTTCTTGACACCAGTATGTGACCACAGCTTCTCCGTTGAAAGTCCCTGCTAACGAGTTGGTCATAGAAACACATCAACTAGGGTAAGCGAATAGGATTGAAGGAAGGTCCAATGTTCAATTTTCAAACTATCATTAACGAAAATCACTTATACACAGCATATAACCTTATAATGACCTTGGAGCGGTGTCCACACCATGTGCGTTTTGTGTGCCAGGGTGCAAATTTGAAGCCCACTGCTCCACTGTGCATGCTGGAGGCCGATTACTATATTTTCCTACAATTGACATGGCATGCTATTCTGTCATGGCTGCATCTTCATATCTTGGCACTCGCCCATGAAATTGGCATAATGTGCAGCAAATCTATAGAATTGCCCTGACAATTCGAAGCACTCCCATCGACATAACGGTTCAAAGACGCACCTGAAACATACAGCATGTGCAGCTAACTATCTAACATCACTTCCACCACCTCTCTTCTCCTTTACAATTTACTGTCTGTATTATCGAGCTCTGTCGATGCGGTCTATACAGACAGTGTGATTAAAACCTTCGTCAGCATTATGGCCGAGTCAATCACATCAGCAAAACGGAGAGATGGAAAACAAGGAGTGATGTTGAACTCACCAGTGGTCTGCGCACCCCTTCAGACGAAAGGAGAAGGCTCCACCACCTCAATGGTGCACATATTGCCAGGATGCACTTTGGGAAGGTGAGTAACTGTATGTTGATACCTATTGAACTTGACCTCGACTAGAAACAGGCAGTAATAAAGCTCTGCCTCCTGAATGGTTATCAGCATAAGGATTCTGGATGACAGAATAGACTACCAAGATCACACACTCGCAATGGCTTCGTGGAAAACAACCTTTACCAGGAGTACGACTGGGTGAGCGAAGACATACCACTGGCAACGAGGGATTCATGATCAAACATAGATATTCCTGGACAACTTGTTCCCGATGATGCGAATGGCACATCTCGCCACTCAAGTCAGTCCGTACTTCATCATCGCAATAAAGATAGACCGCAGTCATACCTCGCTTGATCATGTGATCAGATTGTGGACAATTTCGGGACAAAAGTGGCCAGAATTGTATCCTCACCCTTCAAATTGTCTTTGTTCGCCAATTAAAACCAAGGAAGTTGACTTAAGTACACCCCCAGAGGACCTAGGTTTCAGAATTACAATACAGCTTAAACTAGGAGTAGAGATAACTTTTTCGTACTCGGAACATGATCATTGTGCTTTGTCAGCTACTTAATGATCCGCTTGCCAATGACGGAAACTACACTATGTATCTCTCCACTATGCCGAAACGGAAATTGTTCAATGTTGCAAACCTCGGAAGTTGGGCAAAGTCACTTGGTCACTCGGGAACAAAGAAAATGTAAGAAAACTTATAATTTAAGCAGGCCTACAGAAATACTAACACCATGGCCACAGGAAGTCCCAATGACAACCAACATGTCCGAGTCTCCTCCATCCAGTCCGAAGAAGAAAAAGAGAAGAGTAACAATTGCTACAGTATTGGATCCTCCTCCCTTTGTGCTATACAATCAGCCGGATTTCGTCACCGTCGAGTCAAATCTAGAAAGGATATGCAAAAGCGAGAGGATTTTCAGTGTTATTCCTTCCAAAGTTTCATTGTGAACTTAACTTCATTGAACAGTGCTGGGGATATGCGAAAAGAATTTATCGTCAATATCCCACATCATCGAAAGAAGTAGACCTCGAACGGAATGTTCTTTCGGCTCTCGAATCAGTGCCGCTCGACAGTATGGCGCCGGTGTGTTAATTGTTGAAATCTTACATTCAAATTTTCACACCACTCAGGTTTTCAACACGAGCCTGCCGGTTCATGGATGCATATCACAAAGGACTGAATGGGAAGCAAGCTGCGTGGGCTTCGAAGAAGTACAGAGGCCACCGAGTACTGCCAGATAGTATTTTGCACGATCTTGACGGAGCTCATGTATAGCGTGATTGTCAATAGTAAAATGTACATAGCGTCACAGTCGGTCACCGCCAAAGTCACACCACGTGATCAAGCGAGGTATGACTGCGGTCTATCTTATCAGGACCAATGGAAGAAACCAGTGCCTGAACGTCCGCCAGGGAGCTTGGGGCCAGAGTGTGTCATTGAGGGTCATTTCAAACTCATTTGGAGTCTTACCTGCTTTGGCACCAGTTGCAATATACTAAGCATGTCACGCGATGGTTCAATTCGTCAGCAGACAATAGATGGACAAGCCAGTGGGGAGGCCTTGGATTACTGACGGAAGAGTGGTAGGCTCAATGACAATGTCTCCAGATGAATCATTGATCGTGAGCAGAAGCGTAGATGGCAAGCTATGGCTGTGGAACATCAGGAAGGGCAGTATGGTCAGTGACCCGTAGGAGGGGCATGATTATGCAGTGGGGTGCATCGATTGGTCTCCCAATACCTGGAGATAGCAAATGGATCGCAAAATGGCACCATAACGACGCTGGAACCCGGAAGCTTTGCTTATTCTGTGGCGGACCTGGACATACTGCTCGGGAATGCACCAAATCTACTTCGCGCGCTGCCAAGGGCCGTGCTGCAGTAGTTGCTCCGGAAGCCAAACCGGATGTCTTGGTCGAGACAAAAAAATAGTCCGCGACCCTCCTAGCTCCGTGCAGGAAGAGGGTCGCGTTGACTCTGCCTGCACACAGGAGTTAAGACTCAACGCTGTCGCGCTTTCGGATCCGACTTCTCTCTGTCCATATGTTTCACTTCCGTTACTTCCATCCGTATCCAAATTTCCAGCTCTTGTAGATTGTGGTTCTTCTCATTGTTTCATAGACACTGTGTTCATCCGAAAACATAAAATCCCTACATATCCGATACCTCCGATTCCGCTCTGCTTGTTTGATGGTACTTGTAATAACACTATTTCCGAAGCTATAGATTTGTCCGTCCGTTTTCCGTCCGGTGTAGTTACCTCTGATATGTTTACATTACTCCTTTGGATTCATCTTGTTTTATCGTTCTTGGATATAGCTGCTCACCCAACACAATCCGTTGATTGACTGGGTTTTGGGCAGCATCGAATTCCGGACGACTTCTCATGGAATGCCATCGACTCCTCCGACATCACTTCCGTCTTCGGATCCCCTTCCTCCGATGGAAACCCTTCCTCCTCCGACTACATCTGGACCATCCGCTGATAATACTGTTCCTAACATATCCTTAATCAATGCAGTTGCCTTTTGCCGAGCCTGCAAGATGGAAGGTTCGGTCCAGTTCAGTATTTACCTTCATCCATCCGGTGTCGATCTCTGGTCCGCATCTCTCTCGTCCGATCCTCCGGATCTATCCGATATTCCTTCGGACTATCACGAGTTTGCGGATGTCTTCAACAAGGGAAAGGCTGGCCAACTTCCTCCCCATCGTCCTTATGATCTGAATATAGATCTGGAAGAAGGAACTAGTCCCCCCCTCGGAACTATCTATTCTCTATCCCCGGTTGAGCTTGCAGTCCTCCGGAAGTTTCTTGATGAAAATATTTGCCTCTGGACTCCTTCGCTCCTCTTCCTCTCCTCACGGAGCTCCGGTCCTATTTGTCAAGAAAAAGGATGGATCCCTCCGCCTTTGTGTGGATTTCCGTGGACTCAACCAGATCACTAAGAAGACCGATATCCGTTACCCCTCATTGCCGACCTCCTAGACTCTCCAAGCCGCGCTAAAGTCTATACCAAGATCGATCTCCGATCCGCTTATCATCTCGTCCGGATAGCGGAAGGAGACGAATGGAAGACTGCCTTCCAAACGCGCTATGGCTCCTATGAATTGTTGGTGATGCCGGAAGGTCTCACTAATGCCCCAGCAGCATTCCAGCGCTTTGTCAATAGCGTGTTTGCGGATATGCTGGATGTATGCGTTATCGTATATCTGGACGACATCCTCATCTATTCCCATGACCTCGCATCCCATAAGCAACACGTCCGAGAAGTACTCCGTTGACTCCGTAAACATCGTCTCTATGCCAAACCCGAAAAATGCGAATTCCACTCCACTTCCGTTGAATATCTCGATATCTCCTATCTCCGGATGGATTGACCATGTCGTCCGAGAAGATCCAAGCTATTACTGACTGGCCGGAAACCCGGAAGTCAAGGATATCCAGTCCTTCCTCGGATTTGCAAATTTCTATAGACGGTTTATCTTCAACTACTCGGATATCGTGGTTCCGTTAACACGGCTTACACGCAAGGACATTCTGTGGAACTTTTCCGAAGGATTGTCGGAAATCTTCGAAGAACTCAAGAAAGCCTTCACTACTGGCTCCGGTGCTTACGCACTGGATGCCTGGATGTTCCTATAGTTGTGGAAACCGATGCCTCTGACTATGCTATAGCTGGAATACTATCCATTGTATGTCCGGACTCAGAGCTTCGTCCGGTAGCGTTTTATTCCCGAATGCTAACCGCTCCGGAACTCAACTATGACACCCACGACAAGGAACTTCCTAGCTATATATGAAGCTTTCCGGACCTGGCGACATTATCTAGAAGGCTCGGCCAAGCCTGTAGATGTTGTCACGGACCACAAGAACCTTGAGTACTTCGCCACTACCAAACTCCTCTCTCGCTCTCGCTGGTCCGAATTCCTTCACCAGTTCAACCTCATCATCCGTTTCCATCCCGGAAAGCTTGGAGTCAAACCGGATTCCTTACTAGACGCTGGGACGTCTATCCCAAAGAGGGGGATAAGGACTACGCCCGAGTTAACCCTCGTAACTTCTGTCCGGTATTCACGTCCGAACAGTTAGCTTCGTCCCTATGAGCCTCATCCTTAGCAACTCCGGTACTTAGAGCAGCTGTTCTAATGGATATTGATAACCTTTGGAAAGACATCCTGACTGCACTCCCTAATGACCCTATCGCAACCAACCATCTTCTGGTACCTTCGGATCCGAGATGGACAGTGGACGATAGTGGTTTCCTCCATTGCGACAATCATATATATGTTCCGGAATCCAATAACCTCCGACTTCGCGTCCTCCGTAATACTCATGATCATCCCCTATCCGGTCACTTTGGTCAAAACCGAACCTTAGACCTCATCCGACGCGAATATACATGGCCAAGTATACGCACCTATGTTAAGGACTACGTCCGGTCCTGCACTACCTGCGCCCGAGCCAAGGTTCCGAGACATAAACCTTACGGATTGCTCAAGCAACTACCCATATCGGAAAAGCCTTGGAATTCCATCTCTATGAATTTCATAAAGCAACTTCCGGACTCATCCAGCTTTACAGCCATCCTCATTATCATAGATCGACTATCCAAGCAAGCAATATTTGTTCCGACTCACGATACCATCACCTCTCCTGACCTCGCTCGCCTGTTCCTACTTCACGTGTTTTCCAAGCATGGAGTTCTGTCCCATGTCACCTCAGACCGCGGTACAGAATTCGTATCACACTTCTTCCGGTCCTTAGGAAAAGCATTGGATATGGTCCTCCACTTCACGTCCGGATATCATCCGGAAGGGGATGGACAAACCGAGTGTGCCAACCAAACCCTAGAACAATACCTTCGGATATATTGCAATTATCAACAGGACAACTGGTCGGAACTACTTCCCTTAGCAGAGTTTGCATACAACAACACTCCGAGTGCTACTACCGGAGTATCTCCCTTCTTTGCTAATAAGGGCTATCATCCGAACATATCCGTCCATCCGGAACATGATCTATCCTCCATCCATGCCCAAGACTATGCTATAGATCTCGACGACCTTCATCAATTCCTCCGAGAAGAAATGGCTCACGCCCAAGAAAGATATCAAGGACCTGCGGACACTAAACGCAAACCCGCTCCGGATCTCAATATCGGAGACCAAGTCTTTGTCAAGGCTAAGTACTTCCGGTCCACTTGTCCGTCTAAGAAACTCTTGGAAAAGAACCTAGGTCCGTTCAAACTCATATCCCATCTGGGTACCCATTCCTTCATGATCTGACTTCCCGAATCCATGAAATCCATCCACCCCATTTTCCACATCTCGCAGTTAGAACCATCCGTTCTGAACACCATTCCTAATCATATCCAGCCTCCTCCACCTCCAGTCAAAGTCGACGGAGAACCAGAATATGAGATATCCAAAATCCTAGACTCTAAGTTAGACCGTCGTAGATGCCAATGCCAACTCCTATACCTCGTCTGATGGTCCGGATATGAGGGAACGGACGAAGAAACCTCGTGGTTACTAGCTACAGAACTCGGAAATGCGTCCGATCTAGTCTCGGACTTCCACACTGCATATCCAGACAAACCTGGTCCTATTGCTATACAATGAATACAAAATCGGATATACAAGTACATTAGTAGCAGAAGAGACAGATCCAAAATTCTTTAGCCATCCGTCTCCATGTCACCTCCGGATCCGGACTCTTCAGCTCCCTTCTCAGAACCCTCAGAATGGGCTGCCTCAGTAACCCGGATTCTGTTCCGGATCCCCTCCAGAAGGATGATCTGGAACTCCCTCTGCTGCTGCATAAACGCCTCCAAGTTAGTATTCATCCGATCCAAAGCAGCCCTACTCCCTTCCGCCACTCCGATGCTCTGTTGGAGCAATCCGTTGGTCTGAGCCAATTCCGCTACAATGCTATTAGCAGCAGCAACCCAAGCCTGATCATCATATTCCACTTCCACCTCATCCGCTCCAACGACCTCCATATCCGGATCCGGAGTCGGACTCTGCTGGCGCTTCTTACCCTTGCCTTTCGGAGATGGAGTCCCAGCAGTGCACTGCCTCTTCTTAGACTTGCGCTCTTGGGCAACTCCAGGCCTTCCAGGACACGTGACCTTGTCCTTCCGGCATCCGTTGCAAGCCTTGATCTATCTGAATGTTAGGAGTCATGGATCCGAAGAAATAAGGACAACTCACCAAGGAATTGCTCTCAGCATCGGTCCATAGACAAGCCCGACCCTTCTTAGAGCAACGGAAGCAAGCTCCTTCCTTATCCGTGGAGATCGCGCAAGTCTATGGATCCGATATGAGACGGATCCGATGGTATAAACACAAACTCACCATTTCTGCTACAATCGCCCTGCGCCTAGTCTCCTCTGCTTCCCTTCGGATCTCAGCCTGCTCAATCTTCCTAATCCCATCCAGACGTTTCCGTTCCGCTTCCTCCTCCTGGCGCTTCAGCTTTTCAGCCTCTTCTTCCTTCTGAGCCGCGGCCTGGGCTGCCAGCAGTGCTGCCTCTGCTTCCGCTAGTTGTTGTTTAGTGGTCTTCTTGGAACCGGATCTGTTATCAGCCATGTTTGAGTAAAGCTAGTGGTAGTGAAGAAGTGGGGAAAGGAAGGAACACCTGCGACGCTTTGACATCCATATATCTGTCGAAATCCGAACTCAGACACTTCTCCCATCAACTTCTCCATCGTCTCGCACTCATATCTTCCGGTCCGGATCACTGATTCTCGTGCCTCTAGGGATTGGCCCTAAGGGGGGGATACTGTCATATACCATATATCCGGTTACAGATCCGAAATGGACACATCTGTCGTCCGGTCCACAGATCCGATCCGATCCTCATTTCATTTACTGTTCATATAACTCTAACTATCGTTCATCTCCTTTCGGTATTCCTGTACACTGGTATTCCAGTTATCCTTTACTTCCGCTATTCTTACTGATCCGCTATGCTTACTGATCCGGTTTAACTTATACTTCATTCCCGGTTTATGATTCCTGATCCGTTTGACTTACCAATACACTTTGTTCATACTTTGCTTATACTTTGTACATAGCCTCACAACTTTGCTTATTGATCATTCCATTAGTTATCCGTAGTATATAAACCCTTGTACTTGCGCTGTAGAAGATCAGTTCGAATATCATCTTAGATTGCACTCATCCTGTCTGGACTCTAAGTCCTTCCGTTATCCGTCCGGACTTGAGTACGATACTCTTGTCTACTCTGAGACTTAGGATTGAGTACGATACTCTTGTCTACTCTGAGACTTAGGATTGAATCCGATAGTCTATACATCTGCCTCTGCCTTTGGACAGTCATATCCGTTAGTTTCTAGTTCGGATCCAATCCGGATTAGCCGTTACTCTATACGTCCGATATCCGGAAGCCTTACTGGATCCGTTATGATACTTATCCGTCCCTCTAGATGTGATATCTTGGTGCTCTGAAATAAGGGGCAGTACTCGGGAAAGGGGCACAGCGCACAAGCTGAGGCCAAAGCCCTTCGGATTCAATACCTCTTGAGTACGGTCTTAACAGGGGGACATTTCAAATTTTACCAAAAAAAATTGAACTTATATATCCTAATTTGCCTGACTGTCCTGACCTTCATGGCCCATGAGGCACTGTAATTGGAGACATGCCTCAACCAAGCAAAAAATAAAGCCCAGTGTCACAATAGCACATGCTTCATGCAGCAGTCTTTCTCCAAGTCAGTTGAGTCATAATGTGTCATCTTTCTATAATAAGTAATTGTGTAGCCACATGTAAAGTAGTATATAATGGGGCCTAATTTCCCCTCTGATAATAAAAATTCCCTTCTTTAAAGACCCCCTTAATATATGTGTGAATAATTGAGTGAATATTAGCTTATTCCCTCCACTCTTTTGGCACTGTTTCCTACAATGTATGGACTATCTGAAGGTTGTCTCTGAGCTATAACAAATTAAAAGTACACAGTTACTAGGGATCTGCATGGGTAACCCCAGGGTACTAGAGGCTATACCTGCACCCATACCCTGTTCAAAACCTGTACCTGCTGCAAGAGTATGGGTTTTTTGGCAGGTATGTGGACATCAGACCCATACCCACACCTGTGGGGGGTTTACCTGTAGGTACTACCTAAAATTTTGTAGTGAAATAATATATATATATATAACATACCTTACACAGTGAGAATGAACAAGAGCAAGTTAGAGCAAGTCAGAATGAACAAGAACAAGTTGAAATGAGCTAGAACAAGTTGGAACAAGTGAGAACAAGTCAAAGCGAGCAAGAACAAGTCGGAATGAACAAGAACAAGTCAGAATGAGCAGCCATCAGTGCTTAGCACACATGTCCAGCACATGTCAGCAAATGCTGATGTGACTCAAATATATGTGGATGACACTCAAGGACACCAGAAGGAGGAGCAGAGGCATGGGCGAGTGCAGACACATGCAGACAAGTTCAAGTGAGCCAAGATGAATGCAGGCAAGTCCAGACAGACAAATGCAAGTACAAATGAGTGCAGGTAAACCAAGACAAGTGAAGGCAAGTCCAGGCAAGTAAAAACAAGTGCAAACAAACCCAGATGAATGTAGACAAGTATGAATGAGTCAAGTGAATGCAGATGAGTTTAGGTGAGTGAAAGTGAGTGCAGTCAAGTCCAGATGAATGAAGACAAGTCCAGACAAATGTAGACAAGCCCAAATGAGTGCAAATGAGTGCAGGCAAGTCCAAGGGAGTGAAAATGAATGAAGGCAAGTCAAGATGAATGAACTTGAAGCCAAGTGCAAGAAATTAAAAACAAGCAGTAGAAAGATATAAGTAAAAACATACCTGTATTAGTACATTGTTACCAGCACTGTTCTCCATCATCAACTTGTGCAGATGTGAGCAATTGATAGTAAGTAGTGACAAAGAAGAATTGTAACACATTTGTCATATGGTACTGGTCAAACCCATGGCGCAGGTACCAGTAGGGGTATGAGTATCACTACCTCAGACCTGTATCTGTACCCCAGTGGTACCCCTACCCATGACCCACATGGGTTACCCTGACCCATACAGTTGCCTAACAGTTACTAGTCATCTAGTGTAGTTCCACTTCATTCTCTTTACAATACAGGAAATCAATTCTGTGGGGAGAATTCATGTATTTTAATGATCAAGGATGACAAATAAAACCTATACTTTAGTCAACAATATTAATATTTTGGCCTACTTTAAGACTATTACAGAAATGTACTCTGTCCTGATCCTGCCTCAAACTCAATGTGAGTGCCTGAGCAGCAGAAAGGTTGGTTTTGAAGTCACATATTTGATTGATTTAATTGTATCCAACTCTTAGTTTGTTCTCCCCTGATTGTGAGAATAAAGAGTATCCAAGAGATTTCATTCTGGCTCACTCCATACTGTTGCCCTGTTATTTGTAGTATTGTAGCACTGCATCATGCCAATTATTGATTCAGCTACATTCTGTAAGTCCATATTACTCTACTCTTTTTTTGGATCATATTTACTGTCCTTTTAGGGTTGAAAACCCTATGCTGGACATAGCCCTTTTCATGGGGAGCTTGCTCCCACTTGTCTATTGTTAGTTCGCTCCTAAGCACTGCATCATGCCAGATAACAGATCCATTCCTGAGATTCCCTACTATCTTATCCCTTTTTAGTCATTGGTAAATTTGCTCAAGGAGAACCCATCTTAATTGCACCCCCATGAATGACTACATTATTAACCATTGGTATTTGTCTGAACCATTGACTGTGGAAGAAAGTGAAATTTGCTGATTGTATTAATTTTCACATCCTAGTAAGACAGCACTACTGCTTTCCAGTGAAATAATACATTTGTTGAACTCTTAAATTAGAAAAGGACTTGATGCATGATAAGTTGTTGTATTCACTGTGAAGAAGTACAAGTCTTATCAATGCATTGGAGTGATGGCTAAAGTCCTTGCATGCATTAGCAATGCTACGGGGGTGCAGAATGACCTCTCATAGTATTGTAGTATCATTTCTGATCACAAGGTATGCCTTCTGGGCCTTCAAATACAGTTTTTCTCATAATGTTTCAAATTCTTGTGACAAAATTTTTGATTTTGATTTTTTCAAAATTCTAGCCAGCAAGGATTACAGCTGTGTGCAAAAAGGTTGACAGTAGCGCATGACGTCAATACATTAGGAAATAAAATAAAATAAAGTCCTGACAACATGAATCACAGCGCTCGCCACTATGCCATTCCGAAAAATTAGTTGCAATGTCAAACTCACAGCCATCAGGCTTCATGAACAGAACATACTCTCTCTTGAACAAATACTTGCCTGTGTTGGCTTCTCAGAGAGCACATTTTGGTGGTTGATCAAACTTTGGCATGAAACAGGAGACATTGTTCAACACAACTATGGTCCTCCTGGTCATCCCCGAGTGCTCACCTTTGATGACGTGAACTATCTACTTCGACTTGTGAACCACCGTCCTGACTGGTTCCTTGACGAGCTGCCAGTCTTACTCAGCGATAACAGATTCATTTCTATTCACTACACAACCATCTACCGAGAGCTTTCATGCTCAGGAATTTCCTGCAAAAAGCTGAAGAAGATCGCAAAAGAAAGAAACGAGAACAAATGGGCAGATTTCATCAGGAGAATGGCACAATATGAACCTGAGGAGCTGGGATTCCTGGATGAGACATCCAAAGATGAGAGGACATTGGGAAGAAGTAATGGGAGGTCATTGGCAGGTACCTGTGCTGTGAGGAAGCAAGTTTTCATTCATGGGCATCGTCTATCTGGACTTGGACTGCTCACTGTTGATGGCATGGTTGCTATCTCTGTTGTCGAGGGTTCATTCACAACAGCAAGTTTCAAAGCATTTATTGAGGGGGACGTTGTGAGTGTTTTATCACCATTGTCTTGATAACCGAGGGTCTTATATAAATACGTGTAAGATTGTAATGACACCACAATTACACTTGATAAGACTTCTTGCCAGTCCTCGATTAACACAGTCTATGACTTTTCTTCTTTTGTGGTAGATAATGTGTGAGTTCTTGGGAGGCTCACTAAACCAATCAATTAGATTAACTTAGCTGGAGCTTTATTATCTCTGATTGAAACTATGGGGTTGTCTAGGATACACCATCTAGACACTTAAACTGGTTTCCTGAATATACGATTAACTGTTGAGAAGCTGGTCTCAAATGTGACTACGATGACTAAAGCTCGTGTTGGTCAATATACAAATACCTGGTGAGAATGCTGGTCTCACAAATGATAACAATGACAAATAAAAAACATACAATGACCAAAGCTCGTGTTGGTCAGTATACAAATACCTGGTGAGAACGCTGGTCTCACAAATGACAACAATGACCAAAGCTCGTGTTGGTCAGTAAACAATATGTGGTGAGAATGCTGGTCTCACAAAACTGGGTTTCTATTGTGAGAAACTTATGTAATCTCAAAGGAAACACTTTCCCTGCACTTGTCTGGACAGTACTTACAAAGGAAATGTGCTTTGTAAGCAGCAATCTGTTCAGTCTGAAGTTTCTTAGGTGAGAGTTCAATTGGTTCAAGTGGGAGATTCTTGAAAGCAACAAGTGGGAGATCTATTTTTTTTGGGAGAGAATGGGCTCTCCTTATATACATTTTGTGTGGGAATATTATGTAAGTAAAAAGGTGATGTAATGACTTCAGAATGTGAGAAGAATATTCCAAAAACTGGAGCAGAATGTTCTAGCAGGTGCAAAAGAACATTCCAGAATATTCATGGTGGGATAATGACATCATTCTGAGTCATTGGAATGTTCTAGCAAATTCCATGGAACATTCTGGAATTGATGACATCATTATGACATCACTATGATATCATATCTTTCAACAGAATTCCTGCAGGAGTGTGTGTGAAGTCCTATGACATCATTATGACATCATACCCTGTAGGTACAATTTTGTGAAGCATCTGATTAGTCAGAGCATCCTAATAGAAAAGTAAAGTAAAGAAACGCTAGAGAAAACTACTCAGAAATAATGGAACAAATAATAGTACACAATATGCGGGCTTTTTAGATAGGTTTTTGTTAGGCTTTGAACTTTTCTCTATGGGTTTCTCTAGCCAAAGTGAATAAGCCAAAGGAAAGGAAATACCTTAACCTTCAAATTGCTTCTCATATCAACTAGGTCATTATGTGATTCCCATCTCACATATGACTTTTCTTCAAAACATGGTAGATTCATGAATCACTGAGGGAAAACTGGAAATATTGGACCAAGGTTTGATACCAAGGTATGGGTTGACTAGCCTGAGGACTAAGCTAACAGACTTTGTCTTTTAGTGGGATACCTAGTAGTAGTCATGTCCATGCATGATTCCCAATTCATGCAGGACACCATGAACTGATCATCTTCTAATATTCTACTAGCTCCCCTTATGTACACCATATCCAGGTAGATTGAGCATGCTCGTAATGGACAATGCCAAGATACACCATGGAGATGGTGTAGCAGAACTCATTTGTGAAGCTGGTAGGTGGCTCGAGACACTGCTCATATTCACCCAGTGAGCATTGACAGGTGTACGACTTGAGTATCTACCACCTTACTCCCCTGATCTGAACCCAATTGAAGAAGCTTTTTCGAAGATCAAGGCTTTCATTCGTCGCAACCAAGATCACTTATTAGATGATGTCAATGGTATCATATATGACATGTACATTGCAATGGATGTGATCACTGCCTCGGATGCTGAAGGGTATATTATGCATGCTGGTTATTTCTAGATCACACAAAACACGATACAATGTATGACTCGGAGAGTGCAATGGTATGATTATGGTGTATGATTACGGGAGCGCTGAGCAGGTCTATAAGTACAAAAAAAATGAGAGCGTCCATTTGTTCATTTGTAATGACGGGTCTGAAGTTTACTGGCTCCAATGTTTCATAGCAGCTTTCATCACAGCAATCTCACCAAACTTGAAACCCATCTCCCGTAGTTCTGGAACAACAATAAAGGTCAGTGTTTCCACACTCATATAGCCATTTTCATGCAGTCGTGTCTGGATCCCATTGCTAAGACTGAATGAAGCACAGAAATCATCCAGGGAGAGATCGAGGCCATGACGGGAACCAGGCTGGAGAAGAAAGTGTTGATCTTGCATTGTAGGAGGGGCATGTTCATTGATTGGTTGCACATTCATTGGGCGAAACACATTGAGTAATTCCGGAGGGATATTGAAATTGAACACTGGAGCAGCCGAGTTTCCAGTAGTTGATTGGTTGCGATTTGTGAGGCGATGCTGAAGCAGTGGAGACAGTTCATTGAGATGATAACCTGGTATCATGTTGAACTTATGGTGGTTAGGTGGTGTTTCGATGTTCGCAAGATCATCATCTTTGTTCTATGAAACAGCCGAGAATCACATCAATAACTAGCAAATTGATTTGAAAATGATCAAGAGAGTACCCAAGCGGCTGCCCACACAGCAAAGTGATCGTGTCCAAGTGGAAAGTGCTCAGAGTGCTCAGGGTGCATGAAACAATGGTCTGAGGAGCATCCTGCTTTTGAACAGAGCCAACGATTCTTGAGAAGCTGAATCTTTGAGTTTATCTTCGTATTGAGTATGGTCTTGATCATTGACTTGGGCTTTCCCTGTGGCTGTCAGTTATACATTGTTTGGGCATGAAAGCTCAACATTACTACCTTGGCCTTGGATTTCTTTTTTGGCCACTGGTCTTCATCACCAGTGCTGCTATTCTCGCTCTCACTATCTCAGCTCTCCTTGTCTGAGTCCTCGCTATTCTTCTTCAAGGATTTGGTTTTCTGTGAGAATGTTAGCGCATATATGCACTCAAAATGAATAGATGGACCTTATTTTTCAGTAGATGAGCCTTGATCACGAGATTCACTGAGGGATTCTTTTGCTTTGATGCGAGATCGAGAAGAAACTGATAATCAGGTGGTGAACACAATGGCATAGAAGATGCTTGAGTCTGTGGTATGGTCCATGCAACAGAGTAGTGTTCAAAGGCAATTGTCTTCAGTTTCAAACTCTCTGAGATCTTCTCGAGAATTTTTGCCTTAATCATGTTGAACTTGAGCTCAGGAGAAAGCACCAAGAAGGCATTGATTGATTTTCATTGTTTTTCGGCTTTTTGCATCTGGGTAATCAAGTACATAGTGAGATAGTACGTGATGGGTGCTGATTTTATTGGTTCTACATGTCTGTTGACAGTTTCGGCTGTGTCAGAAGCTTCACAAGAGTTAGATACCTTGAGTACTCTACTGGTGCAGATGCATACACTCACCTATAGTCTTGGCTGGCTGCTTGCGAGGATGTCCTCATTTTTTCGCAGCTGCTGTTGAATTTGACTGCTCTGCTTTGTTGTCTGGGATTTTGTTGGTCGGAACAGTTGGAGTGATTTCGCATTCAGTTTTGACGGCAGTATCAGAAAGTTCCTTGAAGATAGAAGGCATGATGAGAGGGATCAAGGATATGATAATAATAAACTAGGGGAAGAAGACAAACAGTACTTTGTGACGCAATTGTAGTATGTACGTCTGTTTTATTTTATTTCCTAATGTATTCATGTGTTATGTATTGCTGTCAACCTTTTTGCACACAGCTGTAAACTATACATGAAAACATGTAGATCTACACTACTTTTAGTTTGATTGCATTCATTTTCATAGTGTAGTAGTCATTATATGTCAGGGTTACCTGAGGTATTGAAAACCTTCTTTGCACACTGTAGCATGAGTCAATGATCATAATATTGTCAATGACTATGTTAAAATTGTGCTCAATCTAAAGGGCTTAGCCTTAGCTCATATGTTGTGCCCCTTACCTGAGTATGTGCTCTTAATTTCCAAGGACTAAGGGTGATATCCAGTGGAGTCTAATAGTGTGCTAGGCAGAACTTTAGTGGATGTCCAATAGGTTGGAGGACTACCCAAGTGTAACTCTGAGGATTTGAGAAGAGTTACAAAGGCTACTGTAGATGAAGTCTGGAGTAAAAACAAATAAAGATAGATTACACTAGGTAGAGCCAGTATTGGAGTGCTAAGATTTCAATCCTTGAGACACAGAGTTTGGACTAAGGTTCTGGAGGTGAAGTGAACAGAGATACTGAGATGGATTAAAGTCCAGAGATAGGATGAGCAAGAACTAAGTTAATATTTGAACTGAGGTGGTACAGAGGGTTATAGGAGTTTATATACTGCAGGTATCATACAGAGGATCAGTCAGCAGAGTCCAAAGCTATATAGGAAGTATATGGAAAGCTTAAGATCATAGTAAAATGAAATTCAGATAGTGGATCCATCCAATGGACAGATGAGAGTACAACTGGAAAGTCAGAGAAGGGGGAGTCTAAATGGAGATTGAAACAAGGTTAAGTTCAGATCTAAAAATTAAATGGAAATAGTCCAGATATCTAAGGCAGAGAATAGGTCTGGAAAAGTGAGATATGACAGACTAGCACAAAGTTACTGTCTATATATAGATTTACAAAAATGTTGGAGACTTGTCAAGGACATCAATAAAACACCATTTTCAAGAACTGATAGGAAGTGGCATATGAGCCAAAATGCAAAATTAAATGTGCACTATTATGATCTCCAATCTAGAGACTCATGCCTCTACAGGTTCATATGGCCCATATTATAACTCACATTTTTCTTGCACTCATCATCTTATGTTGCCTATCACCCAGAAGCATCCATTCATTGTCCAACCAGTTCCTCAGTGCATCCCTATTCATTTATTTTTATATCAGGCTATGATAATTATTTACTTATTCATTCATCACAGACCTTTACTTTATCTCACTTACATACCTTTAGAGCTCCTTATTTAGTCTCAAGCCCTGGGAAGGTACTCATTGTAACTTACATATCACCTGGTTTATATTTTATAACTTAGTTACTTTTTACCATCATCTATGCATATAGCACCATTATTGTAGGCCCTAGTTGCAGTTGGTAGCCAGTGGCAATAGAACTAGTCATTTAAAGTATTATATCTATTATTGTTATCTCATTGTCTCTTGTCATCTTTCATCATCTCAGTTCATATCTTTATATCTTTCAGCAGTCTCTTATATACTTGTACACCTTATGTACTGCTTTCCCATGCTTCACACATCCTTAGTGCTACTTTCTTGCACACACACTTTGTGCTTTTCTCATGCTCAAGTTGCCTTTTATAGCCCTATATCAGGGTTCATCAGTGCATTTCCTGGATCTTTGCTATACCTTGCTTTCTCTTGGGTCAAACATATTACATCATATATATATGTCTTTACCTTAAAATACTTCAGGTTTAAAATTGTCTTGATGGTAAGACATTCAAGTTGTGCTCTAAGTAAAATAAAAAACTTGAACATCTTGATGAACTTGGGCATCAAGCCAAGTAAAACAAGTTCTAATAAAGTTAAATTAAAGAACATGATATTTTACTGATGAGAAATGCATTGTGATATGCTTGCTTAAATTTTGTGGTACTCTTGATGTTGTTGGGCATACACTGAAGAACACCAGTGGTATACTCTTTAACAAAGAATCCTTTGATGAAGGTCACAAGATGTCAACCCTTGCTAAAATTTGTCAGTCCATCATTAGTATGATCGACTTTGATAGCATGCATATAAGCTTGCATAAGCAGGAGCCTCACAACAAGTTCACTACACTGTCCAAGGTCAATCAGACTGATGTCAAGACTCCTCATCAGAATTATTAGCATGACCTTCTGTCAGTATTGTTTATCTAAGTAAGATTCATGTATTGGGTAGCAGCTTCTACCAGAATAGGTTCTGAAGGGTAACTAGCATGGAGATAGCCATAATGAGATGGCATAGAGAATGCAGTTCATATATGGCTAGTAACCAAAAAGCCTGGTGCCAATCTAATGCTTCACAGCAAGGTTCATAGTCTAGCATGATGAGAACATCAAGTACTGCAGTCAAGGCAGTTTGTTAGATAGTGTATTATTAATGCTATTATAACTCACAATCTTGCATCAGGCAAAATCTATGATATTATAAGCATCAGATGATTTATGATGTCATTGCCTAGAACCTATCAAACATGAGCTATTAGAGTATATCTGGAGCCTCAGATGAGATGAGAACCACTTAGTACTTATAATAACCTGCCAAATTTGACTATAAGCTTGACTTTCTAGATATCATTTAACATGAGCTTGCTAGTATCAATGCTTAAACAGTCAAATGGGGCCTCTGTAATTGGTATTTGTAGGTAGCCCACACTATTATGAATTCAAGTAGATCTAGCCAATTGTTGAGGAGGGGCAAGAAGCCTAAAAGAAGAATAAGTTGATAAACAGATAGTGAATAGAAGATATTCCAAGGACTTATTGAAGTTAGAACACAGCATGTCATATTATGTACTTAGGTTGTCATAATTTTGAGTGAGAGAAGCTGCAAGTATGTGTGACTCATCAAAGGTTATTATGACAAAAAGAATGAGATTGAACAGGTACATTGGTCTGGTATAATAATGTACAGACAGCAAGTTTGAACTGAAGAACTACTAACTACAAATTGACTACTTATATATCACTATTAAAATTGAAATACAATCTGACTTCTAAACTGCTAGCTAATTATAAAATAGGAAAGGGAATCATATGATATTAGGGCATCTAAGTCTGGAGTTTTATTTGTGAGTTTCAAGGGCTAGGCATAGGGCTAGGATGAGGAACAAGTGTCAAATGTGGGTGCTTGATATTGTTAAGGAAAGAATAATGATCTGTATTTGAAATTTGTAACAGTTTCCCTATAAGTAAAATTCAACAAACACTAAACTGAAGCAGAGAATGATTGTCACACCATTCTTGCCAAGCACTAGTGTGAACATAAGTGTAGACTGAGTGATTTAGAGGATAGATGGACTCATAAATTTGAGATTAAGATACTTGTTGATATCAGCCATGCTGAGATTGGACCAAAGAATAAATGATGGTGTCTCCCAGTATGGTTTACTAGTAAAAGGAAGTATAGGTTTTGCTCCCTCTCCACAGCATATTTATCCTCACTAAATTTATCCATGAAAGTCTTTCTAACACTCCATGTATTGCTTGCACTGCTATAAACTTCCACTTCTTCACCATAATCAGCTGAACCTGAAAATCTATCCTCCACTACAGTGTTCACATCAATTTCATGGTCCATGTACTCTGGGTCAAAAGCCAAATTCATGTCTTTATGGGAGGAACTTGAGGACTTGGAACTCATGCTGGTCTTAAGATGTGAACTAGGGTACTATCTCACTTATAACAGTAGGAAGAAGGCCGATTCAGATGTTGTAGAAAATGACCCTCATTTTTGAAATGCTTGCTGCATGTAAGGATATAATATTCTCTACACCCCGACCAAGACTTCAAAACGAAAACGCTTGAGCCAAGCGCTTGAACCCATCCATGTGACTCACTGATACGGAAGGCGTTACCTTCTGTATCCAAGTCATGCGGATACATTCCTTTTCCTTACGCTCATTATCTCACTGTCGTCGACATCCAGCACGGCCTTAGTCTCATCATTACAACACACCCTTCATTGACAACAACCTTCAACTCTCCTTCTCTCGTTATTCTCATTTGTTTTCAATTCACTGTCTCCAAAACCGTCACTACTACGCAACTTTCATCATTTATAACATTCAGACCACCACTCATCCATAATCCTTTCATACTCTCCATTTGTGCCTTCTACACTACCCTGCCAGGCTCAGCGCCACTCCCTTCTGCCTCCATTTTCTCATATCGTTCAGTCAAGATATACCCAAGGACCCTTGCCATTTCACACTTATATACAGCTCATGTACACTCATATCTAGCAGCAAAATCCTAGATTCAGATCCTGCTCCAAGAATGACCGAAAACCCTCTCAGAAAGTCCCTGTCTCTAGTCCTAGTCCTATCTATCTTTGTGTTACCTACTAACACATCTCTCTTCTATCTCGTCTCATTCACTTTCCCCTTCGAACTCCATAGTCAGCCTTATATGCAGGATGAACAACACATTGAAGACACAAATATCATTTGAAGATGCACAATTTGAATCGATAGTTGTTTTGGCAATTTCCAGTACAATATGAGTTGTAATTACAATGTTGAAGTATCAATATTCAAGCTATGTCTCACCATTCAATCATCCTGTTCCTCAAATTTCTCATCTTTGACATTTAGAGGCCAACAAATGTCAGGTCCTGCAACTCTTTCTGTAGATTCAGATGACATTCCAGGTGTAGGTCAGAGTGTTGAGCACCTGTTATGCACCACAGGTACTGCCAAATGTGCTGATAAATCATCAACTTGATGCTGATGGTGCGTTCTAGCCAGCTTCAGGCAAAGTCTATAAGGTTCATAATACTTTTATTATTATAATCTTGTTCTTTTTATTAAACAACTATTCCGGGATATATCTGCATCCTGCTCACTTGCATCATTCAACAGAACATTTTTTACTCCCTCAACACTCAGCTCATCAATGCTACTGTGTCCTTGAATTCTAATTCCACCTTTGGCACTCCTGTTTCTACATCAGTGCCTCTCTGTCCATCCTCCCTGCAAGATTCACACACATCACCTGTCATTTGATAGCAGGATACTAATAGGGATACATAGAAAGTGCAATAAGCATAATAAGCACAAAATTAAGGATACTCCCAGTAACACAAGTAACTGGAGGAATAGGTAAAGTGCAGAGAATATGATAGCAGACACAGGTGGAAAAACAACTATAGGACAGCAATAGTATTCATGAACTGGTAGGGTTCTGCAACCAAAATAAAATCCTGCAACAATGAATGTCAAGTGAGAGGATGCCTGAATGATAAACACTTACAAATCATAGCACACTGGCCATCCTCTGACTTGTCCTCATTGAGTGAGCCTGATGGTGTTTCAATGACCTCATTCATGCCATCTATACCATGGTCTCCAGATACCCAGCAGGCTTGCCTAACAGAGATTTGATGAACAATTAGTTGGTTTAGTCCAGTGAGCTGCTGAAAATAAGAATAGAACATTGGTTTCCTTCCCAGTAGCTTTGTTGAGGATCTTTGGCAGCCTGATGCTAAACCAACCTCTTGACATGGACAACAGAACATTTTCAGCTTTGAGTTCTTTATGTGCAATCGTGGTGACAGTGTGCTCAATCTGAAAAAAATGAGCATGATTAAGACATTCTAAAATTGAATTTACCACTGCAGCAGAAAGAACAAGAGGCCATAACATTCCACTCAATGCAAGTGCATGCATCATGCCATGGATACACTTGAGTGACTCTCAGTTCTAGCAACTCAAAAAAACCCTCAACCTCCTCCAGAACCCCATGCTCACCCCTCCAGCTACTACACCCCTGCCCAATCACCACATCCACTGGTACCGTCTGGCTGATCCACCATGATAGGCCACCTTTGCCCTCATCCTGATAGATCTGTGGTGCCATTGGCGCTGGCTGAGGAGATACGTATCAGACTAATTGCTGTCAATTGTGTCAGTGATCCATGATCAACAGTGTGTGGGTCACTCACTGGATTGATAGGATCTATCTTCAAAGTTTTTGTAGCATCATTAAGGTTTTATGTGAGTCAATGGTGTTTCAGTCCTGAGTACAGGATAGTACTTACTCCAAGTCAATAATTGGTGTCTACCAACAGTTTCTTTTTTGGATGACCCCTAAGACAATACTAGTATACATGACTCTTACTACTACTATTGGTTATCACAACTTCAGTCAACCACTGATTTGGGACACTTTGCAATATCTCACTTAACTCTGCTTCAAATCATATTCTGTCCAACCACATATCATGGTACACTTAATAAATGCTACAAGGACCCTTCAATGCTGAACAACACTGGATGCTGAGCTGAGCTTGTTTTCAGCAGATGTGACTTTGTGTTACTACTGTGTTACATTGTGTGACTGTCCAAACCAGCAGTTGACTGAAGTTGTGATAACCAATAGTACTACTTATTGTACTTATTTTTTTTTGGCTTTTATTTGCTTTTTCACTATCTGAACTTGTGAGTTTGAACAGGTGCTTTTGCAAAAGTCTACTAATTGGGAAAAGCAGCATCTTAAGTAATTAAGTGACAAATAAAGTAAAAAAAGCAATCAATAGTGTAAGCTGAGTACGAGTTTGACAGGGAATTGAGAACAAAAACGATGCAAGAACAAGACAAGCGGAGAAGTGATAGAGATGAGTATGGAAACATTTTCGAAACAAAGACTTTCTGAGAGGCTTTCAGTCGTACTTGGAGCAGGGATCTGACTCTGTAGTATGAGTGCACATGGGCGATATATATACATTTTTTGAGTACTTGACTAGGCTGGAACGAGAACAAGGAGCATATGGCAAGGTGAAAATACTTCAGTAAGACAAGGAGATCATGAAGTCTGAGCACAAGGTAAGTAATGAAAGAAAATGGAAAGGGGAGATGAAAGGAATGTATTCCATGTAATTTGGATGTGAAGAGTTGTGCTCTTCGCATTGGTGAATCAAGTGGCTGACTTCAAACGCACTGGTCTGTTCGAGTGTCTCCATTTGAAGCTTGGTCAGTGTGTAGAGAGATGTACAATCCTTACAATAGTTTTCCTGATGCTGGCCCATTTTTACAGTTATTTTGTTGGTTTTGTGAATCTGATCCTCGAAATGCATTGTTTTCCATCAATTTGTGTTGATACATTTTGAGAACCAAAGGATGTGAGCCACCTATTCAAATCTATGGAAATCTAACTCCTTCAATTCTTAGATGACCACACACTGGCATCAATCAGCATTGCTACCTAGTCATCTGAGTATCAATGGAATGCACCATTTGTCAACACCAAACTTTTCAGATTCCATCAACTTCTGTCCATCTCCATGTAAGGGGGGCCTCCATTCAATTATTCACTGGGCTTCAGGCCTAGGAGATACTCAGATAATTCAAGTTTCAGCATTGTGTACAAGAAGGTTTAGTTCAAAGTCCAACAATTATCTAAGACTACCATTTTACAAGGGGTGTGTTGTGCAAGGGGTTGTGTGCATGTGCACCCAACTTTATTAAATAATTAAATTACCATGCAGAGCACAGTCACCTACAATGTCATGTGAACTGCAGATTCAAAATAACAACAAATAAAGCCTTGTTAAGGAAGTCCAAGGGAACCTGACACAGTAAGTATAAATACATCATTAAGCAATCCAGAATGTACTGTTCTCACAGATAGCTAGAAAGAATACTGTATAATTTCGACCTTAGGTTCGTCACACTGTAGCTAGCTTGACGAACCGAACCTATTTTTGTGACAGTCACAGCTGTTTTGGGTTGGCGAACCTAATTTTGTGACATAACATATGATATGTTTATTTAAGATATGTTTTTTTATGAAAACATTCACCCAACCACTATTTTTTTTTTCCATTATTGTTATTTTTGGCCATACTCTATGTAGAGGGTACATACATTATCCTACTGAGCATGTATACATGAACATATATGAACCTATTGTAAGTTTGTCACAGCTGTCCTCAAGAGAAGAACATTGTCACAAAACCATTAGGTAATGCAGTGCTAAAATTCCCACAAACCTAAGGTCGAAATTATACAGTAACTCATCTGATGGGCTTACAGCTTGTACGTGTCCCCTTTATTCTCACAGCCTGACAGACCATCAATTTGCCTCGTAGACCCAGTCTGAAGTCACACCTCATGAACCTTGTTGACCACAAAGTACATCGACTGTATTCAAAACATTGATAGCTGAGCCAAACTCGATGATGTAACTTATTTTATTCATATCTTTATGTTTTGTAATTGGTAGCATCCCTAATAAAAAGGCAATCACTCTGCACAGTCACAAGTCAGCACCGCTGACCCCTAGTAATTAAATGAGCTTAATGAACCAGCATTCACACAGCCACTTATGCACAAAAAAATTTGTACCAGGAGTCCTGTCCTAAAGTTGTATGAGGATAAGCTCATCGTATGTCAGTCCATACTGTCATATTGATATATCCAAACTGGCTTATTAGCCAAAAACCCTGATACATCATTCAGTTTAGCTATCCACTGTAGCACTATCTAGGTTGATGTATCCTTGGGTGGATCCCAGCAGTGGCTTCTGTATACATTATTCCCAGCATATTTTCGCATTTTTGGCCACTTACCCCCCCCCCCCCCACAATATTCTCACACTTCATAGCTCCGCATTTTGGGCCACCTATTGTGGGAATTTCCCCACAACACCAAAAACATTGCCCATTTTGGGAATCTCCACAATATCAATTATTCCCACACCCTCCCCACCTTACTGCAGCTTCACCACTACACCACAATAGGTCCCCCCCTGTATCTAAGTAGTAGTTTATGACAAAACTAAGTAAAAGCAGTGTATACCGCACTCAGCCACTATCCAAAGGAAGGATGAGAGAACGACTTTATTCACCTAAGTAAAAGCAGTGTATACCGCACTACTACATAGTCAGATATAAAGTAAACATTAATGACAATAAGTGCATACCTCAGCCGCTATCCAAAGGAAGGATGAGAGAATGACTGAGGGAAAAATACATGACAAGGGTCCATTATATGATAGGAACGAGCTCGCTAAGATACCATGAGGCTTGCTTAAGAAAACCCTGACCTCTCCACTATTACGTGTACACCCGAGTGCCTCCGAAGCGCACTCAAGCGCATGCACACCAAGTGCATGCACAGCAATGCGAAAGTGCACTTAAGCACGTTGAAGCGTGATGGAGCGCGATGGAGCACGTTGAAAAGCGCGAAGCATGATGAAGTGCGTATGTACACAATGAAGGCACAGAGTGCGCTTTCAAGGGTGAACTCATCTGGTTTTGTCAGTTTAGCATACATATGTATAATATAATATAATAGACCGCTTTTTTGCTTATTTGTTTATCTCCTCCTCCTCCTCCAGGGGCCATTCAAAATAGGTTAGGGTATGAAACACTTTCGCACTCTTGCCCTTTTAATAGGGAAGTGTTCTAGGATATTTAGACCATGTTTAAGAGTATATATGAAGAGATTGCCATCTTCATTTGACCCCCTGAAGCGCCCTACATCAATAGATATGGCATATATACAGGAAAATACAAAATATGTTGCCATTTATTTATTCCTAGGTGGATATACCTGGAAAAATCACTCCCAGCATCTATTAAATATTAAGAATTATGTGTGAGGAGCTCATTACCACAGGATCAGAGATTATTGTGTAGTGTACTCCCCCTCCCCTGGTGGTTTACCCCCTGTGATTTTTTTTCCTGTAGGACTGGACCTCAAGAAGTGTGGGGTGTTTGTTCATATTCATATTTAGAGTATCTATCAGGTAGAGACTCCAGGAAATCTATAGGATCCTTCTACAGGAACAACAACTTGACAAATCACATTTTTATATGTTTGATGTTTCTGACTACTATACCCTTGCATTAATAATCATCCCTGTTCATATATCATTATCATAGCATATATACCTGCTTTTGATGACCAGGATCAGCTTAAAATAGGCCGGAGTTTTGAGCTAGTGCATATACTTGCTATTTCTACTGATAAGGGGCCTATGCCCTCAAATCATCAATATTTAATGATCAGACACCTCAAGTACATTTCACATATATTTACTATCCTAGGACGAAAGTTACAGAAATATCCATCCAGAATTGAGAACTGGGGAAGTGAAATATATAAGAAATTGAGTGTGGGAAACTCCAAATGCCCAAAACATCGAAAATGATCAGTTAAGTAGTTGTTGGACTTTTATGCTAGGTCAACCCACTTTATACTACATCTCTTGTACCCACCCTCTACCCTCAGGGCAGTGTATAGTATAGGTTCCTTAGGTAGTCTACCATGTATTGTACACATTTGTAATGAGATCTTTGACCTGTATCATATATAAATGTGACTTTGTGTGAACAGATGTGAATTGTCACTATTTACACATATGTTATTTTGCTTGTCATTCACTCAATCCTTAATGGATCTTTCTCAAGCTTTAAGGCTATAATTAGGGATATACATGAAAGGTATCCCAGGTCTCTGATCACTGATAACACTCATGATTACCATATAGGTTTCTAATCAGTAGAAATACCCCCTTTACATCAGATCTCAAATTTCTGCCCTATATCTGGCTGATCCTTAGCATAAGAAGTAAATATATATGTATTACTGATAGTCTATGAGTAGCCTGGATGATTTGTCTAAGAATGGGATGGTGAAGCACTTCAAACATATGAAAAATGTGATTTGTCAAGTTGTTGTTCTGTAGAAGGATCTATAGATTTCCTGGAGTATCTACCTGATAGATATACTCTAAATATGCATAGCAATAGACCCCATGCCCTCCTTGAGGTCCAGTCCTACAGGAAAAAATTTCACAGGAGGTAAACCATCAGGAGAGGGGGATGCACTACACAACAAAGTCTCATCTGTGGTCCTGAGCTCCTGATACATTTTTCATACTGTTGGATAGATGCTGGGAATCATTTTCAAAGGCTCTGTACCTAGAAATTGACACATGAGAACATATTTGTATTTTCATGTATATATGCCATATCTATGATGTAGGGCGCTTCAGGGGTCAAAAGATGGCAATCTCTTCATA
>JABBWI010000605.1:0-29115 GCA_016647755.1 Suillus subluteus
AAGAATGCTATAGCAAAGTGGGAGATTGTTAAAGAGCTTGGCCTACTCAGGGATGGTGAGATGGTAGGTAGTACAGAGCTAACAGGCTCAAACTTGCGGGGATTTTGATTATCACCAGTTTGATTTGGGCGCTTAGCCTAAATAATCTAATCGGACCATATGAAATCACGAGAGGGCCGTAATCCGCAGTGATCCGTCCGCATTGGCCACATCCTCTACAGCTTGTATCTTTGTTTCACTGGCACATGTTTATAATCTTGGCAGACTCTCAAGATCATGAACAAACCTCCGGGTTTAAAGTGGACCTTACCCCATCATCTCCACCTCTTGTCTCTTAACCCCATCACTATCATCAAATGGCGTTTGTTCGGCAGCTCGCGAGAGACCACACTATGAGCTCTAACGTAAGTAGTTCTATTGGTCCGTCCAGATGCTCGGGATATACAGAAACACAGTGATATGATGAAATCGAGAAGTATGTGCACTTGCCGATAAAGTTCTACCTGTTCGACAGGGGTATGATAGTGGTTGCTTGAGGCCGGCTCTCCATCTTTTTCTGGTTGTTCTTCGCTATCGCATACACGACTCCTGCAAAGAACCCCATTCCGATCGCCGATACCGATCCGACTGTTACTACATCACCAAAGAAGAGCATACCTGAAGCCGCAACAGGG
This sequence comes from Suillus subluteus, assembly GCA_016647755.1. Classification (NCBI taxonomy): domain Eukaryota; kingdom Fungi; phylum Basidiomycota; class Agaricomycetes; order Boletales; family Suillaceae; genus Suillus; species Suillus subluteus. Next base: position 675 of record JABBWI010000605.1, read on the forward strand.
AGTTTGTTGAGAGCTCCGACCATGCTGTGGTTGTCATTAGCTGGGGCCTGCTTAGAGTACTAGAAGCCCTGTATCCGTACCTGTAGGTGGTACTACTCGTGGTGCGCACACACCATGCCGTAGAATACGAAATTCCAACTGCAGCCGCACCCGAAAATGCGATAGCGGACATAAGAACGTTGCGTGTCTCGAGTGGGCTGGATCAAGCAAGGGTCAGTAACTATTCTGCAGTCTTGCTGGTGATGAGGCGTCGTACAAGTTTCTAACGAGGTTCTCTGAGCCCCAATCCTCCACAACAATAGAGAACACCGCCAAGACAGGGATCGATAACAAGTTATTATAGAACATCGAATCCCAATCAGAAAAGCCAGTAACTTTTATGCGCTTGCGCATGAGAAGAACCTAGGCAATGAAGCCAACATTCAGCTCAGGGACACCATCAGGGCAGGGAGTCTTACGTAGGCAGCACTCATCAAGCAGTTCACAAACATCCATACGTAGCCCGCATTCAGCCTAGAAACCATGTTTGACATCATGTCTAAACCAATACCCATGGCGGCGCTCGCTGGTGGAATGTTATCGGTGCCACCTATGGCATTGTTGACATCCGTAAACGCGGCCAATATAGAAGATAACACCTGTCATAAAATCGGCCCATAAACCCTATCCATTTGAGTAATCATGAGGCCACTCACCATAAAAATGAAGGCGACCATCGTAAGTGCTGTAATTCGTCCGCCGAACCACAGGACTTCCCCGTATGCCTAGTTTCGCGTAAGCCTCAATATATTCATGACCAAGAATAATAACCGTACAATAAGTATAATCGTCAGATTCTTGAAAATGGTATAAACGGGTATACTGAGGTATTGCTGCGGCGAGGCTGTTAGCACATGACGTATGAATTGAGACTCTTGTTCGGTGGTACTCACCAGACTTTTCGAACCGGTATAGATTACACTGACCAGCAGACAGCTGATGGGATACCATGCTTTGACATCTTGCATGTCGAAATCGCGGAATGATATTACACCCGACTTCTTAGCTGCGATCACGCACGCAACGCAGACTATACTCTGCATTGATAGCAGCAGAAAAGTCATGTTAAATTGACTCCCAGACACTACGAACTAAATCACGCTATCAGAGACTAAGCATGATGAAAGGACGTTGCCTGTGACCTTGTTCACGACTGTCATCATGATTGACGCCAGGCAATAGCATACTACGGAAGGAACTATATGGCATCGCCCCGCAGTTGAGCAAGCAGTAAACACAAGGCATATCAGCAACTCACTGGCGGAGCTAGCATCTCCAGTGTCTGTCTGGTTTCCGGTGGCTAAATTGCGCCGCAACTCTGCCAGGTCTTGATCCTCTGAAGATTCCTTTGAGCTTCCCATGTGTGCCTGAAGCCGAGTAGAAAAAGACTAAAAATGGAGACTGTATTAGACTCGAGCCTGGTAGTTGGAGCCTGGGACAAGACAGAGTCGTAAGATACTCAAAAATATCGTCCCTGCAGTTGAAATTTGAATACGCCGTGTTGCGCGCGCTCGCGAATTTCGTCCTGTATTACGTAAGCTTTGCCCCTCGGCACGTGATGTTATAACCCGATTCGGAGTCCAACTTTGCGACGTTGTCTTGATGGCATCGTTACCTAGTGGTATACTCATATGACCATGTATAACGGCACTCAATCAACACAGGAGACGTGGGGAGCAATGAGTTATCTCAAGATATTGGCGGAGGGACTAAGGGGATGTCAAAGATTCAAGTTCACAAGCGTGCCAGACATCATCTATATGAATCGAAAGGTACTGCTGAATGTTCCGAGTCATCACCTGTGTATCTCCACGTGCAGTCCGCTCTTTTCGTGTGCCAATAGAGAACTTTCTTGTCGGAGTCTGCACAGCAGCCGGAAGCATCGCTCCGAGTCGTTCAAGACTTCAAGCTTCAAGCTTCAAGTTCACCTGCTCTTCGATGGCATTCGATCTATCATCCGAAGGCGAGATCTCCAAGCACGTTGAGTTGCAGAACTTCATGCGCTCAACAACTGCAGCTTCAAGTCTTCGAGAAAAATACGATTCTCTACAGGGTCTCAATAACAAAACATTTTCGAATGTCAGATTAAGTACCTACTCTATTGATCACCTATTGATTTAACTTCCGTAGCACGAAACATAACATACGTATGACAAGTTGACAACACAAATTTCCATATTCAAGAGTCCGAGTCGAACACGGTCGATAATAATCTCATGATTGATACCCTCTAAAATGGTCACCACGTCCTAGGTCTCTAAAATATGGCAACATGTCCGATAATAGATGGGCGTCGGTAGCAAACATCCAATAGCATTCCAAGGGGCCAGCTTGAGGTACTTATGTCGGAACTTTTTTTACGGCATTTTAATCGATTAAAATGGTCTAACGACGCGGACCCATTACCATAGATTATGATCAAACAGTCAGCATTTTAATGAACCTCGCGCCATTTTAATGCACGTGAACATGATGATATAACGGGTATTTTAATAAGTATTAACCTAATATCAATGGGTATTTTAATGGTACCCACCGAGTATTAGTGGGCATTTTAATGGCGGCCCTGTGGTCTGAATGCACATTGTAAGGTTGTCAACTGAGGTCTTAATGTCGTGATAATCATTCCAGCAAGGTGGTGATGAATGTTCAACGCATATCAATTGTTATTGTGAGACAAATATTAATCTACATTATGATATGCATGGTGAAAACAGAAATGACTCCCCTCGCCTCCGTACTTGCCCGGACCATAAAGCCTGCTCATGACCAACAACCGACATAGAATAAGTGCGCTCTGGACACGCAAAAAAATGAGATCGAAAAGAGATAGGTAACACAAATAAAGCGCACCTTGAGTTGCTGGAGCAAAACGAGAGCAGCAAGAGTAACAGAGTGACGAGCGTGCCTTGAGTCACTAGAGCAAAACAAGAGCAGCAAGAGTAACAGAGTGACGAGCGCGCCTTGAGTCGCTGGAGCAAAACGAGAGCAGCAAGAGTAACAGGGTCTAAGTGATGATGCTTGGTGTGATGGGGGGGCGCAACCGACTCTGGACAGGCAAAGAGATGAGACGGGAGGGAAACGGACGACATATAACAAAGCACACCTTGAGTCACTGGAGCAAAACGAGAGCAGCAAAGGTAACAGAGTGATGAGCGCGCTTTGAGTCGCTGGAGCAAAACGAGAGCAGCAAAAGTAATAGAGTGATGAGCGCACCTTGAGTCGCTGGAGCAAAACAAGAGCAGCAAAGTAACAGACGGATGAGCGCGCCTTGAGTCGCTGGAGCAAAATGAGAGCAGCAGAAGTAACAGAGTGATGAGTGCACCTTGAGTCGCTGGAGCAAAATGAGAGCAGCAAAAGTCACAGAGTGATGACGGGGAGGTTGAAGGCACCAGGATTCTGGACATGCAGTCTAAAAAAGATGAAATGGATTCAGAAGGGAAACAGGCAATTTAAAATCAAGCGTACCTTGAGTTGCTGGAGCAAAATGAGAGCAGCAAAGGTTACGTTGGAGTGATGAAGGGGAGGCTGAAGGCACCAGGACCAGATGGGAACATGGACGTCGACATTGAGGAACAAAAGTGAGTTTGAATCGTCAACCTAAGCACTATCAATGATAAACTCAATGACATAAAATAAATTACCATGTTAGGAAATAATCATAGCAAAAGGGTTAAATTGGCGACAAACATGTATTACTATAGGCATCTGAATGGCCGCAAACTCATTGTAATGCAATATCCATGCAATCCTACTTTCTATGTTTGAATAATGGCTGAAATAAGGAGGAAGCTCGCTATCGTCAGTGATTCAGATGGTGCTTGACGGAAAGCACATTGAGCTTGTCAATGTGCTATTATGGGATACAGCAGGGCAAGAAGACTATGACCGCTTCAGATCTTATCAGTTAGTTCAAGACATATCGTTCTTATCTGCTTTGCTGTTGACTCACCGACTCTGGACAATGTGCAGATTTTTGAGGTGATGCATTTCTGTGCTGGCATTCCCATCATTCTTGCTGGCTGCAAGAACGAACTCAGACATGACCAACGAGTGATTGACGAGCTCAAGATGACGGACCAGAGACCTCTAGTGAGAGAACAAGATCGAGAGAGCCAACTACTAACACCGTGAAAATCTCGGCATGAACCCCATCTAGCGAGAGAACAAGATCGAGAGAGCCAACGGCTACCAACGACTAGGGAATGACTCGGGTGTACCTGTGGGTGTCGCAAGCATCACCCGCACCCGCACCCGCAGGTATACCCACACCCCCATGGCGGGTGCGGGTCTCATGGTGGGTTGGTGGGTAGTATAGTGGCGGGTGTGGCACAACAGTGCCCGCGTCGACTGTGTGGACAGACGAGTCCATGCTGCTGCGCCGCGAAGACGAAGAAGTACCTGCGCTTGTCGCACCAGAACCCGTTCTGAAACTGTCTCCTCCATAACGGAAGGAGTGCCAGGCGTGTTAGATGCGCTTGGGGGCTCGGTGAGGGAGGAGTGCTGCGCACGAGCGTCGTGTCGAGAGCGCTTCCGAATGATATCGGATTTCATACTAATGGGACGAGCAGAGCCGTGAAGCTTATAGTAGAGGCCGCATCTGTATGTATATAAGAGATAGGTACGAATATAGAAGGAACAACAAATGAGAACTTACGCGTTGCAAATGGTCTTGCCTTCATCGTCCTTCCTCCACAAAGGAGTTGCAACCAGGACTCACCACCTCCACGACTCGGACTGGTCTCGCAGAAGAAGAAGAATGCGGGCTTTGCTAGAACAGGGCAGGTGAGGGCGTCTGCAAAGTCTTCCAATATGCTATGAGGGATGCACTTCTTAGCTGACCAAAAGATAGTAAAAAACATCGTCTTACTATGCACCTCGCTGCACTGCACTGCTTCTCTGACAACTACACCCTGCCCTGTCAAGAGTCCATACCCTTCACGACTAGTTGTTATTAGCAATCTTCACGATCTGTCCGAGGCTTGAACTCGACCTTTCGCGCTGGAAGACAGGCGCTCCTACGACATGATAGAATTGGTGATGGGTTTGAGGCGCCAGTCTAAGAAGAGAGAATTTTGCCTGTATCCGGTACACAAACAGGTCGTCGTTGGGGTTGGCATTGGGATGAAGGCACAGTGACATTGCAAAAGCTGTACGAAGGAGCAACACATAGGTAACCCAAACACTCGGATTACAGTAGAGCTAGAATCTAGTGATTGTGTGATCAGATCTTAATAGCAATACCAGGGAGACAGAAGTATCATGCTACAGCGTGACGTGAGGAGCGGCGAATAGTGGTAGAATCACTGGCCAACGTCTGACTCTTGGGCTTCCTCCTGCCCCTGGATGCCTTTGCCTGAGGTTTGGCAATAGTAACAAGCCCAATAGCTGGTGATACGTCCTCGCTCTGACCCTGGGCATCCACCAAAGTCTCTACACATGGTGCCATAGGAGTTGAAAAACACGGAGTTGAAATGGAAGGTTGTAGGCTAGTATCAACTTGAATGATAGGCCCCGGGGCTGCGGCTTCGGACTGCGGGACTGCGGCTTTGGGTTGCGGGACTGCGGCTTCGAGTTGGGGAGCGTCAACGGCTGTCTTAGGTTGCAAGGTTGAAATGGTTGCAGCTGCAGCTGCAGTTACAGTCGGATGGATGTTAGCTGCCTGTACCGGCAAGTTAACATATTCCAATGAGTCTGAATCATCGTTTGAGTCTGAATCACTGGCGTCCAGCGCGGCCATAACACGATCAAGTGATTCAGTGACTTGCTCCATGGTGCACTGAGTGTCATTGGATGGCTGCGTCTTGACGGTACCATCAAAGACGTATCCGTTGATTTGCTCGACGACCGATTTGATGCGCTGGTGGTTCCACTTAACAACGAAGAATTTCTTGACTGTCTGAAAGAGGGAGTGATACGCGATCGAGGAAATGGCACCAACTCCATCACCCGAGAATTCCTGGTCTGGGGACAGGATGAATATGATCTACAGGACATGATGAGTATCAGCTCAGTGTATATTCGAACTGGGACCCTACCGATGTGACGCTAAATGCGATCAGGCCAGGAGTGCAGCTTGTGAGCTTCCACATCTTAGCGTAGGAAGGTGGTCCACCACGTGCTTTGGAATACAATGACATCTTTCCGCATACCACAACCTTCATAGCCTTCAAAGCAACATATGAGTAGCCAGATCCACTGTTACTAGTATAAACTGACCTTACCTTTGCGATGACTATCCAGTTCCCGAAGATTTTCTTCTCATTCACGATATGATCGGGGTAAAGTATGGGCGCCTTGAAGATATCGTAGGCCTTGCCTTTGCCTGCTTCCCATCCGATCAAGTCTGTGACCTGTGAGAGGGAAGTTCGGTCGTATTTCGAAACGAAAAATTCATTGGGCATGTTGAAGATGCCGCCTGCAACAGTACGCAGGCTGTTTAGAAATGATGAGCGAGCTTGCTGCATTCCGCTCCCGAACTGATTGAAGTATTTATTATAATATTAAAGCCTTGAAGTGAGAAAAACTGCGCACCTGGTTGAAGAATGCATTTGTTCGCATCTGAGCGTGCAACGTGTGGTCAATGGACGCATAGAGTTCAGCAACGAGTGCATCCTTTGCTGTAGACTTCTTCGCATAACGATTTGGATTCGAGAAGTCGACTGCAGGATCAGGACAGTCTGTTTGAAAAATAACCTTGTCAGGGAGAAACATCTCGGTAGTTAATGCATATTTTTTCGCCAGGCTTAAAATGAGCTTGTCAACATCATTCGTCGTCGATGAGGCAGGAGCTGAGACAGCAGATTCTGATGCGGACAGTATCGCAGATGCTGTTTGCGACATTGACGATACCCTAGACGACGATGTTTGAGGGCGTTTACGAGAACGTTTCAGCTGTTGTGCAGCCAGAATGCCGTTGCTCTCATTCAGAGATGCATTCCGCTGCTGGAGCTGCCCTTGTTGAAGCTGGAGATATTTGATATACTAATGTATTAACAAGTATGTTAGAATTTAGAATATGTGATACGAACAAAAGCACGAGCGTACCTGTTGGTAGTGTTCAATAGAGGCGCCACTGCTCGGTGGAGCCACAGGCTGACATTGGGTGCCTTCATCTGCCGAGTCTGAACCTGAATCAGAACTGAAGGATATCGAATTCGAACCAGGGTCAGACATTGAAGGGTGTTGAGAGGTGGGTCGTCGCAGGGTGTCAAGTCCGTCTCGCAGTCGGTGCCATTTTATGCAATCGTGTTGAGGCCATGAGGCTGCGACCAACAAAGTTAAATTGAACAGTAATTTACACGCGATGAGGACATACATAATAATCATCGCAACATGTTGCAGGTCGATGTGTGATAGTACACGTTTCAAATCTACACATCAACACGTGGATGGATAAAGTCTTACGATTCAGAAATAATGAGGTCACTTACATATGTAAAATGAGGAATGTTTGACGAAAGGCTGTTTGTAATTGCCGTGCATGGAAAGGCCCATCAGAGCAGGCTGGACCTGGAAACCGACATAGACGTTAGCACGGTTGATGGTCCACCAAAGTTGGGAAATAAGTTCCTTTGAAGAGCGCGCGCTCCAAGATACCCTTAACACCGCCTAGACATCAACATGGTAGTTGTTCGGTTGCCCGAGCTTTCCATCATGGCGCTAAGACTCGCGCACCATAATGCGACAGCGGACTAGAGAAAACACTTTCGACGAAGAGTATGATGATGGGGATTATGTCACGGAGTGGTGTATGGTATATCTATATGTTTTGTTAGTATATTTTCTTATACAAAGTTTACAGCTCACCAAATGTAGGTTTGAAGCGGCCGGTGCTATTTACGAAGTGGTTAAGATGAGGTGCGACTTTCTTGGATGTGAGTATGTGCGTGATGGATGTTGCATTTTGTCGGACGGTGCTTGCGAATATGTGACGTTTGCGTCTGTACTGTGGGCAGTCAAATAGGTAATGGTCTCGTCAGTTCCTGGGCATATGGGACAGTGTGAAGTGTCGCTCTCAAAGGGATGTGGCAGGACCTGGCTTACTTACAGGAGCAAATTTGCGGCTCTCGAGCCAGTATTAAAGCGGTAGTGGATCAAGTGCTTGGTTGATCTTGTAGAGCCTTGACTCGAAGAAACATGTCAGTATCTACAGTGTGAATTACAAAGTAATCTCCGTCTGTTTCCGGATCATTTGCGAGAGCAGCACCCCGAATGATCGATTGGACAGAGATGATTTCAGAGGATATGCGAGGTTTGGCTCGCACACGCCACAGTCCCATGTCATTATCTCGCCTTCGACGACTACTGGCGATACCAACATCATAAGGATGAATCAGCGCGAGAGGGAAATCAGTGTTGCCAATCAAGCAGCTGAACATGTACACGAGGCGAGCAAAAAATGGTTTGTCGGCAGTCTTCACAATGACGCAGTCGTACCTTGGCAATCCATAGAACTTCGGGTTGCACCGAAGTAAATCTCGGTGCAGGCGCCAGTCGACTATTGATTTGTAGTTGACACGCAAGAAATGAAACACTGTTATCTAATAGTAGTGTATTAGTATAATGAATTGAATGAGAAGTAAATTAGCATACCATATCTTCTGCGCGCAGGTGAATACACTTTCCATCCGGCAATGGAATATTGTGCTGTGGTAGAAAGCCATTTAAGAAGCCATTTAGCTTCATCCGAAAGTTGGTGAAGGCCCTGTCAGTTCCGTGCGAGAGCATGATATCGGAAAACGAGTGGTTGCCTTGCCTCGAACCTAAATGAGCATGGATAGTAGTAGATTCGGGTTCCCCAGTGTCATCCAAGTCCAGCGCTTCATGAGTCTCCGGGTCGCAAGTGTTTCGTTTGTAGTACTCGTCAAGTTCGTCGAGTTCAGTGCGCATAGATGTTGAGGTCAGAAGCCATTCATCATAGTGCAGAATCTGTAACAATAAAACAAGTCTGAATCTGCATGACAAATAGTTACAAGTAACAAACCTGAGAAGCGACGTTCTTGAAATTTGTACGTTGAAGATATATTTTTCGCAACGAGCCGTGCATTTTTTCATTTGGTTTGGTACTGTAGTTACGTGTTGCACCTTTCGATATGATATCGTCGAATATGTGAGAGACCAAATGTTTCTTTGGAAAGTTCCAATTTTTGAGGGTTTCAGGCTGTGATTGGGCAATATATTCCTAGTGACGTGTCAGCTGATCATCATCGAAAACCAGAACAATACAGTGACTTACGGCCATTATCTCTGAGAACTTTTGCACTGCCAACCTCCCAGCTGCGATTGTATGCTCTGTATGCACTTCTAACGAGGCATAGATATCAAACTCGATGTAGTGGCGAATGCAGCGAAGGAGTAAGTGTCCCAGTTTACAGCGGGACGAAGTAAATATATCCTGTGCGGCAAAGACAATCATCTAAATAGTAAGTTTGTGTTAGTGCCGAAAACCGCTTATAATGTGCACATGAACCTTTGACAGATCCCCGAGAACAGTACCATCAGTGAAATCCACTGCGATGACAGACGAAAAATGTGTTAAATCAGGCCATCGCAGAAGTCCATCAAAACTAGTAGTAGGACGCTGAGTCAGAAGTAGCAACAATGTATTATGGTAATCACAATACATACTTTTTGTCGAGTTTGACAGCTGCATCGCGCCCGAGGTCTGAAATCCAAAACTTAACTTCCTTCCACAAATGATCGCCCCATAACCCTTCCTCATTTGTGTGAAGGCGGTCGAAAGAAAGTGCACGATGAACGTCGACGTGACGAACTCTCGAAAAGACATTCTAACAATTGAATTACATCAGTATTTGATAGATATCACAGCAGGAACTGCATACCTCAACATTTCGGAGCGAGAAAGCCTTGAGATGAGCCTCTTTTTCCTTCTCAGAAGGCTTCAATCTTGCAGTGCGAAGTACATCTTCAGATTGGTGGCGTGTGCGAAACTCGTGGGTAGCAAGAACGGACTGCTCGTCTTGCGGAACCAAGCAAACTGGACACGGGAATTTTCCCTTAAGTCCACGGATCAACGCCATGATACATCTACAATTTATACATAAGCCTCACAATAGTAAATGCATGCGGTACTTACTGTTCTTCATAATCAGCGCTTAAGATCAAAATAACAGGCCAGAGACGACGTTTGATTCCATCTCCACACTCAAACCAATAACCCGTATTCGAGTGCTGCGCAACTGAGGCAAGAAGCTGGTAAAATGACGTGTGCCAGACGGCATTTTTGAAGTCGACGTAGTTCTTCTTTTTCGCATGTTCCTGATTCTCGACAATCTAAATCAATACGGCAGTTAGCAATACTAATACTAACCCAACAAGCTTGTCAATGCAACTGACAATGGGCAGCCAACCGACGACGCGACCACCTCCCAAGGCAGTATTGTTGTTGCGAATGTGAACAGGTAGGTTGGCAATGCGCGCAATAATTGGGTAGCCCTTTTGGGTCCCGAACGACGATAGTTTACTCTTGTCGGCATAAAGGATGTATGCCAGTGGTTTCACATCTGAGGGAAGCTGGGACTAGTACAGTTACAACGGTTTGACATTGTACTATTAATTTAAAACAACAATAAAACAAGATTTGAAACATACTTGTGCATTCCAAAATGCATCAGCAGTCCATGGTTCGTCAATGAAACGTACAAACCTCTCTCCGTCGAATTTCGAGAGACGTTGAGCATCGAATACGAAATGAGGCGCGAGATATTTGTCTCGCAATAAATCGAGTCCCCAATCCCAGAGAGGGCGGTAATGCATCTCGAATTCGTGCACCTCACTGTCAAATGGAACAGACACTGTATCATTCTGAAACTGCGCACTGATAATCAGTTTATTATCATGTTAGTATTAGTACATGAGACAATACTCACTCTGGTATAACGTTGCGAAGCAAGGTCCCATAGGGAGCGAACCTCATCGTGATTTTGCAGCGTGAACTTATCATTGCCGCTAGCAGATCGGTGCACGAGATCCAGAAGGCGATTGGTTTGATCCTTCGTCATCGCAGCTTCAAGTGCAATCTCTGCTATTTCGAAGTCTAGCCGCGTGCGGAAGGGTTCCCAAGGTGTATTGTTACGAGGCACAGTATGTTCTGTCATGCGGCTGCGGGTGAACTCAGAGAAGTGATGTACAGTGGAAGAGATTTGGCTGTGAGGATGATACTCGACTTTAATATCATCGAGCTCAGGATTGGGCTCGTTGGGACCAGGATCAGGCTCATTGGAACCAGGATCGGGCTCGTTGGGAGCAAAATCGGCCTCGTGAAAGTCAGGTAAGGCTGCGTCATGGTCCACTGGTGGGTATTGTCGAGGCGATGACCCTTGCATCTCTGATATTGACAGTCTCAGTACATAATCAATCTAATTAAATTGAACATACCAACATCTGGATCTGGATCTGCCCAGATCGCAGTAGCGCTCACTGTATTGCGATGAGAACAATTAGAAACATAGTACTATCATTGAAACATAAGGGCCCACCTGCAATAGATGATTGCGCATCCTCCAAACGTTGTAGATTATTGCGAATCTCGCGTCGCTGCCTTCGAAGTTCTGTATGGCAGATATCAACTATCTATTGAGCGCATGATTGAAAGACGACTGATTTGAGCACTCACCTTTCTTCTTGGCCTTCCGAACTATGTCAGCAAACTCCTCGTCCTCCAGCCGTTCCTTTTCTTTCTTCGCACAAGACTTTGAATGCGATCCTAACCCGCGCGCACGAACATTCGCCCCACATCGATCACATGTCGCGAGTTCTGATGCCCGTTGCTTTGACTTAGGCATTGATATCAAGTAGCAAACAAGCGACGAACAAGCTGATGGTTCAGTAGATTATTAAAGTGAAAGGCTGTTAGTAATGGAGTACATACCAAGAATCAACTGTTAAAGACAAAACAGACGATGATCAAGGATATGTTTCGTTCGAGTGTAATATAAGATACTTGGCAAAACTGTTGAGCGCAAATGCGATAAGTTTTGGATGGGAAAGAGTCTCGTTCAGACTGACTATAGACTCACAGATAGATAGCAGGAGAGAATTGATTCAGACGAACGGAAGTTGTGGGTATGCGATTTGGTGTACAGGCGATTCAGATTCAAGCCGAATGAAACAAGACAATTGAATCAAGGATGTCGTTTAAAATAAAGAGTATAGATGAAAACAGCAGAAAGAATCGGAAACGAAGCGATGTACAGAGCCAGAATTGTTGGGTGGGTTGATGCACGTCCAGGCTATTAGGCCTTACTATTAGGCATAAGTCATCGTACGAGTCATAATCTGAATCAGGATGATATTGAGACTCCGCCTAAAGCATCGTAATTCAGATCACAATGACTTTGCGGGGCATCGTAACACGTGACCATTACAATGCCGGCAAAGAATCTCCGACATATCCCGTGAGCTGTAGTCTGGCGGCCGCCGCATGAGGTATATTCGCCGCGAAAGTTGCGCAAGAGGGTTATTTGCTCCGAGTCCTTCGTTATAAGAACAACCAAACTGATCAATCACACGTCAGCCCTACACCACCATGGTTTCACGCCACTTCCTGAAGCAAAGCGCGATTGCCATCAGCATCGCTAGCCTAATCTATAATATCGCGGAAGGCGTTGTCTCCGTGGTCTTTGGTGCAGAATCGTCCTCGCACTCTCTTATCTTCTTTGGCATTCAATCGGTAATCGAAGTGCTCTCGGCCTCACTCGTGGTTTGGAGATTCATGAACGGACTCAAAGCTGGTGAAGAAGGCGACGATGGATCTGAAGCTAGAATGAGTAAAGACCTGAGGTTTGCATGCTTTCCCATCTGCCATCTTCCGTTCGCTGACACACAGCAGGATAGAGAGGATAGCAACCTTGGGCATAGGGATTCTCCTCGCAATGCTTGCCCTAGCAGCCGTGGGTACATCCATCGCCTCCCTTATCGCCCATGAACACCCCAGTCCATCTAATGCATCACTCATCATCGCTGCGAGTGCTACCTTCATCATGTTCTTGTTTTGGATACCGAAGCGCTACCTTGCAAAGGCGCTAAACTCCAGCACAATGAACGGCGAGGCACTTTGTACCTTGTCGTGCATCCAGTTTAGCAGTGCGCTATTGATTGGTTCCCTCATATACCGTGTCTGGCCTGGCGGATGGTGGGTCGACTCCGCGACTTCCATCGTGATTGCTATGCTTTTTGGTTGGGAGGGCTTTAAGATGATTAGGTGGGCGAGTAATGACAAATTCAATGGCGGCTGCTGCTGTGGACAGGAGGAACGGAAGGCAGATAAAAAACCTATCCCCGATGTCACGCAGCAGCCTAGTACAGCTCCCAAGCGCTGTTGTGGACAGGAGGAACCGAACGCAGAAAAACAACCTATCCCCAATGTCATGCAGCAGCCCAGTACAGCTCCCAAGCGCTGTTGTGGTGATTCCGGTGGTTGCAAGCCTTCAGAAGAAAGTAGCAACAAAGTATAGTATGTTCAGATCATAGTTAATCTTGTACAACAAGTATTCAGCGATGATTGTAGAGTATGAGGCGGATATGAATTATGTACTACACCAAGTGACTGTGACTCTTCCAGTAAAGGATCTCTATACCGCTGGAGTACGACGGAACTAAGCGATGATCAGTATGGTTTGATACATTGCCGTCGCTGTCCACAACCATAGAAATCACAGATGTTGAATTGCGGTCAGGAATGTAGTGTGCGCCTTGTTCTGCCTTATCCGAGGGAATCCCATGACTGTTGACAGTGTTAGCATAAATATACTTCCAATGAGGAGAGGACCCACATCTCAGCCAGATGGTTCTGGATGAAAGTAAGTGACATGGCATCGCGCACATGATGCTGGCACAAGGCGCAATACACGATAGCATTTGCCTTCACAGGAGGTTTGCCTTCTTTCTCATAATCTTTGACATTTTCCAACTCGTCACCCTCTATCATTGTCCACTGGATCTCTTCAGGTTGCAGATCTCTATGCAAGCGATAGCTGTGCATCACCTGTCACGACAAACCGATGAGCATGGATGGTCGCAAAAATCCGCGTAAATTTCATTTACCGCCATGTCCCATGTCATAACCACCTTTTTGCCCGGCGTGGAACACTTTCCGCATGCAAAGCGAGCATCCAGTCGATCCATGTCCTCTCGACGTGTAGTCTTCGGGTCAAGACTGGCGGCCTGAACAACAGCTGCAGTTCCTTCGAAGATACTGATCCGAGGATGATGTCTGACGGCGGACCACATCCGGCACCCGAACTGTTTCACTTGTAGAAGGTATACCTCGTCATCCAGCGTGGTGGATGCCGGGGCAAAAAATCCAGGCCACGACAGCACCTCGGGATACATCAGTAGACGACGGTCACTGCCAGATTGAACAATAAATACAGCGGTCGCCAGCTGCAGGCAATCCGCATCCTCCTGTCTTCCACTATCGTCCTCGCTTTGTGGACTACGGATCAGGTCTAAAAATTCGCAATCGATTTTGGCTCTCCAGGAGGATATAAATTTCGGGAGCTGCTGAAAAGCAGAGATGAATGAAGTCGCGGCAATTGTGGCTGATTCAGGAGACATGATGAGAACTTTGAAGGGGTCGAACTCTGCAACATCGACAGCATGTGGCATCATGTCAAATGCTGCGTCCGGGGGAGGGAGGCGCTGGAGGTACTTCTTGTATTCATCCATCAGAATCTGGCGCCGAGGACCGTAGACTTTAGCTTCTATGCGACGGATCCTGACATCATCAAGCGCTGTAATCAAACCTGGGCGCATACGATCCCACGCTGGTAGCAAGGAGATGTATACCTAGTTCTAACAATTCGATGATATACTCACATTTTTGATTAAGAGGTTTTGGTTCCTTGAACGATGTCCCAAGATGATCCTGCAACCAAAATCTACTCACATAGTCCAACTCAGGCTCGTAGCCTGCTTCAGTAAGGCGAATCACAATACTAAGTTTGCGAATCAGTCAAGGCTGGAGCATACAAAAAAAGTGGTAGCTAACATACTCGTCCTGGCGACCGCGTCTAATGGCGTCAAGTTCATGTTTGCGAGAACTTGCGACAGACTGTGACCACTGCTGACATTGCTCTGCATGCTGGAATGAAGATGTAATTGCATGACTAGGGTATAACAAGTTCAACGACCTACTTTCATAACCTCAGCAGCATGGTTTCGCTTCTTAGACGACAAAGCTGCCAGCTCGTCCGCTGGCGTCTTCGAGTGCTCTGCAAGCATTTCATCAAATGCCTTCTTGAGGAACAGTTGCTTGGGTCGACCTGAAGCATCGTAAGAAGACGAATGTGACGGTGATGCAGATCAAGGTAGGCCTACCCGTTCCGTATATATTGGCATGCGGTAAGTCATATGAATTGATATTTACCGTCCATGGGATGCTGCTTCGTGGGCTCCACTGATCAAGAGTGCTATGCGCAGCGTAAATATAAGGGTTGACGAGCCTGAGCCAAGATGACCAACTTTTCACCGATGCATCTGGGGCAGTATCGTGCTCGAAGTGGCCATAAAACAGATCGGACAACTCTGTCGCAATCCTACAGTACACATTGGTGAGAAAGGGTGGTGGCACTTTCGATAAGGCTCGTCGCACATGGCAATGAGGGTAAAAAACAAGATTTGCATACTGTGGTTCACTCATGTCTTGGGGACAATCGGGAAGGTCATCAACCTGGAGACGGGCAGTTTTCCAAGCAGAAGCGGATGATCGCTGCAGCAATAAATTTCGGAAGTCCTTGCTGGTTCGGGATAGATTCAAAAGGTCCACTGGGAGGAGAAAACTGAGTATCTGTATGAGCTCATGAGCCTTGCATTAAAAAATTGTAGGCTCGAGCCTGACATGAAATAGAATATCCAAGTTCATGGTAGGCATTAGGTCGAGTCGTCCACGGCGCTTCAACTTTGTTTTGGCACGGTGGCCCACGCTTTTCCTGGATCTTTTCTTGACGTGGCGCGGAGTAACATCAGGGTCTTCTGAATCCTCGTCGCTAGTACTAGCTTGAAGGACAAGCCTTTCTGGATTTGAGACCATTACTCTTGGGGAGTCATTGCGGACTACACGAGTGGCTGATCTTGTTGTAACCATTGAACTACAATCCTTGGTGCACACTGGACTTGAAGCTTGAACCGCGTGGGGGTCGTTAAAAAAGGAGCCTCGCTGAATCGGGATCGGTCTTCACGTCACAAAAATGAGCAAACAATCAAAAGTAAATATACTTACAGATAAACAAATAGACAACATTCACATGGACACACCAGACAGCTTACGACAACGAAAAACATTCATTACAGCAAATCTCAAGCATGTACTACGGTAGAGGGTAATAGTCCACATAAAAAAGATCAGAATCCAAAGCCGGTCATAGCCTGAGTAGTATTAAGTTAGCCATACGGAACTCCAAGTACGCGGAGAAACTCACAGGCATCATACCAACCATGCCGTTACCATTTGCCATTGGCATTGGTGGGGGCTGACCAACATATCTAAGACTCGTTCATTAAATCAAGCATGTGAACTCGCCAGGATCTTGCTTACCCATTGGTTATCATCAGACGGGTAGCAGGATTGATAATCGGGGCTTCAGCTTCTTGCTGCTCCTTGGCGGATTCTTTTTTGGTGCGCTCCTTGACCTCCTTCTCTAATGCAGCCAACTTCTCGCGCATGGTCCTTGATACTTGGATTTTGTATGGCATGTAGAAATCGTTAAGACCGTGTTGCCATGACAGCTCCTCCACAACATCTGGGCGAAGAAGGTCGAAGCAAACGTATAGCATGGCAGCGAAGCACTCCTTGTTGCCGATATCAACGAAGTAAGAGAGTAGATCTTCAGCGACGTCCGTTGAAGTGGAGGTGGCGGCAGTGATAATAGCGTCCTTATACAACTGATCGTGCTTTGAGAGAGATATTGACTCTTCCCAGCGAGAGTTTTTCTTAAAATACAAAAGTCAGTGTCAGTTTCACATCATTGTATACCCAAACGATCATGTACCTTGTACAGATGTGCTGCAAGTCTCCTGAATTCCAGCAGACCATGCTGCTCTAAGCGCCGTGCAAGACCAATATTGTCGAAGTTATCAAAGCTGTCGATAGAATCTCGGAGCGTTTTATAGTCTTCTTCTTCTATGAGGAGGTCGTTGTATGCATCGTTCACGGTCTCAATATTCAACTACTCGAGCGGTCAGCTCTCGCATAGAGAAGACAACAGGCGTAAAGTGGCTTACATGCTGGACGGCAATGAGATATGCCCGAATCAAGGGAATATGATCTATCTGGCGGAACATACGGACAACCCGCGCGTGTTCAATGCGGGGAATGAGGACAGTGAGAAGATCAGTCAAAAGCGTCGGTTGTTCTTGAAGATAGAATGTGAGCGCCTTGTAATATCTAGAAAATTGTTCTAGCCAGAAGCATAGTCAGATCTGCGATAACCCACATTTCGACATTGGCAGCCCGAACAACAACTTCTTTGAACTGGTTGTGTTCCCAACCATCAGCTGAACGTTCAATCATCGCCAAAGCCGCATTATCCTGGAACAACCAACGATAAGTATTTATTAATAGAGTTGGTGACAAGAACACGCACAAACTCGTCGTATTTGATGTATAGGAAAACCAACTCGGGCCAGAGATGAGCCTTTTCAGTGGCTTTGATGACCTATATAGGGTCTGAGTATGCATGCCAAGACAATGTGCGCGACACCTGCCTTGGGGATGTTGATTCTCGAGACGAAAAGCTTGAGGTGTTCCATCACTAATTAAACGGACATGAGATTCTGTTATGGAGATAACTATATGCCTACGTTTGCCCGGTCTGTATTTGCTGTATAGGATCGACAACTCGGTGAAGATACCCATCTGTCCAAATAATTAGAGCTGACAATGACAGACGTCTTGAGCACTTACGTGCGCTCGCTCCAAACTCAAAGCAGCTTCAAGTAAGGACAGAACCTCATCGAAGTAGCCCCAACGTTCATAAGACCGGAGCAGGGCAGCCACTTCCTCCTAAATTGATAGTGAGTGTGGGGCATAATTATTAGAATGCTAACTGACCGCGTGAACGACGATATTCAAGCCACAAATTTGTGCCTGTGACGATAGTCAGAATACGACCAATTGAACTTCATTTATAAAATCACTGACGAGTCTGAACTCAGCTTTCTCAATACATGCAGCATGAACTTGCTTCCAAACCCTTAGGGAGAGTTAGTTCAAGATCGACGCTTTGAAAGAATGAACGTACTGAGTGTTTCCGGCTTTCCGGGCACTTTCCACAGCCGCTTGATTCTCGCCAAGGTAAATGAGAGTCGTGGCAAGACGTGCCCAGTTTGAGATACTGGTGAACAGTAATTTGGCAGCCTGGTACAATTCGTCCTCAAAGCACTTCTCTCCGACCTCCAAGATGTCAGCAACATTGGTCATGGACAAGAAGTCCTCCATGTCATGGAGACGGTCAGTCTTAGCATAAGCATAAGCAAGTTCTGTGTCAATCCTAGGTTCGCGAAGTGTCTTGCGAGCCATTTGGAGGAAGCGAACAAGATCATCATGTTTTCCAGCGTGACCCGAAATTTCAATGACCTCAGCGAAGTTGGAGGGGTCCTCAGCCTTGATATATGAGTCTGGAGAAAAACATACATGACAATACAGACGAGAAATTACAAATAACTCACCAATGGCGTCCTTGATGCGAAGACCATCGAGCTGAGCCTTGGCAAGTCTACTCCACACTTCTGGCTTGTTGGCCTTGTTCGCGTAGTCTAAACCACGGTCAATGGAGGCAATATGCTCGACGAGAACATTGATAGCCATTGCGTGCTGATCGTATTTCTTGTAGATCGTCAGTGCCTCTTCATACAATCCATGATCGGTCGCAATCTTTGCTATCTCTCCGGCGTCGTAGTTCTGGAGCTTGTTGATGTAGCCAACGACCTTCCCCTTGTCTGCGCGGATTGAGGTCAGGAGAAGCAGGTTCTGGAGATTGCGATTGTCGCTGAACGGAGAGGGCTCGATGACTACTTTCTCGAGAAGTTCGATCAGCTCAATGGGGAGATCAGCCGAGAGGAATGCCTTGACGGTTATTGAGACATCATCAGGGTCCGTGCACTCTGGGAGTGCAGTCGCGACGATCTATTCAATGCAGGGTGAGCTTCTAAGAATACGTGGTCAAATTGGTTCAATTTAATCTCACCTGATCGATGAGAGCCCTGCGGTGAATATTATCATGAACAAGAACCTGTGCCCAAAGCTCAGGCTGGCGACGTTTCACGAGGTACCGAGCCTGCTGCTTGAACATCGAGTTGTCGTTGGTAATACCAATAAGTTCATCATCACAGAAACCCTTTGCATAAGCGATGTAGGCAAGGTAGGGGTCCCTGGCCTCGCAGAACTTTCCGACAACCAGTGGCTCATACAACTATGGAACAAGCAAGTGAGCACGCCGGTTAAAGTCATTCGCCAGATGGTATGACTCACGTTGTTTTCCTTCAAGAACGTTTCCGGGTTGTTGTTGCTGTCGATGAAAATCTTGGCCAAGGCATTGAAGACCGCTGGGTCCTGGCTACCAGACTGCACGCGAGCCTCCAGCCAAGGCAGAATGAGTTTCAAACGGTTGCGTTGCTCAACTTCATTCACAAGCTCATCAATGGGGAAATTCCCAGTGACGGAGGCAAGTAAACCCTTGATGGTGGTCTCATCGCAATCCACATCAAGTAAACCCCCAACAACCTGAGGCGTTCGGACTGAGTTAACACGCTGCACATACACCTCAATGAACTTCGTGAGTCCATTCTGGTACAGGTACAGAACCAGGTCGTGCACGAAGTCGAAGCGGTCACAGACAATGATAAGGGGAAGTTGATCCGGGAGCTTCGCCTCCTTCAGGAAGTTCTTGACCTTCTCAGGGTTGTAGTGATTACTCTCTCTGCAGATTCGCTCGACCTCACGAATTTGACCCGTGCGAGTAGCGGCCTGGATGTACTTAAAGTGCACTTCGGGATCCTCACTGAGATTAACGATGGACCCAAGATAGTAGTAGAGGCCTGCATTATAGTTAGCACTCGTTGACCATTCACCCTAGTCACATGTGACGGAAATCACCTTCAAATGTCTTGAAGGATTCAAACATCTCGATGAGCTTCACAGGACCCAAAATGTCAGAGTACTTGGTAGCAATCTGGATTACAACCTGCAAGTTCTGCCGGATGTTAACACGCAGCATCTCCTGCATGCATGACATGGACTGCTCTGTTGTTAGACGACTGAAGTAATTCACTAGCCACTTCGGAAATGTCAGGTCCCCACCTCCTGTTGAAAGTAATAAATCGAGAGCTCACCTCCGGCTGGAGACCGCTGGTATGAACAATAGCGCGCTTGATGTCCGCTAGGTCTTCATAGTGTTCCAGTGCCTTCCCACAGATAAATGAGACATGATCAGCGTTCACGGTCAAATTTTACTCACTCGTTGGAGTAAGCCTGCCTTCTCGCAAAGATTGGCAATTCGGGGTCTATCATAGTTGGTGAACATCTCATTGCCGAGGATGGCATCTGCAACTTGAGGAGCATGAACGAGATTCATCTCGAGCAAGCGAGTCTGCAGATGGCCTTGCTCAGGTTTGTTGTCCTTCAATGCATCAAGAAGGAACGAGGTTGCAGGCTGAATCATATTTTGCGACATGAAGATGTCGACCACCTAGGAGAATGACAAATAAGGGGCCGACGATCACATAGATAGGAAGTAGCCTTACCCTTTCCATGTCCACGAGCGGCCCGTTCTCGTCATTCACTAACTGACTTGCGAACTCGGCCCCCTTCTCTGAATTTGTCCTCATAATATGCTGTAAAAGAGAAATATAATCCGGGGTGTAACCAACTTTCTTTGAGTATAGGACGATCTTCTCAGTTTGTCCAGTTTCTGCGAAGCAAGCGATGACCTTATTGGGAACGTTCGCTCGTAGGTAGACGCTCAGCGCCAGTGTCATGTCATGTAACCGCACAATGTCCCCCAATTCCTCGCTGCATGTGAGCTTCAAAGGAAACTTGAGCAAGAGCAAAACACAAAGAAGAATAAGCTCACCTTGTTCTCCTTGAGCCACTTTTCAAGCAATTGTTTCCTTCCCTGTTGCAACACTGGGCGCGCGAGTTCGAGGGACTCGAAGTGGTTGAGCTCGCCCTTCTCCAATAAAATACCGAAGTACTGCAAAATCGGTGACAAGCCACCAGGAGGCGCTGGAGCTTGTTTGAAGGACTCGATGACTTGCGCAGTCCGGAGTATACCCTGCGTGACAACGTATATTAAGAAGAGAATGATCGACAATTGAAGACCTACCCTAGGAGAGTTCGCAGCAACTTTTGCAGCCTCGCTGTACTGTCCACTAGAGAACAATTGCTGGTACTGCTTAATGTAGAGGTCATCCGCGCCAGGGAGATTTGCACGACTGGCAAGCTTGAAAGCAAGCTCCGTGTTATTGAGGGTGGTCAAAATGTACGGAATGATGGTCTGCTCGTCAACGCTGACCGAAAGAACCTGACCCTTCTTGTTGACACCAATGATACCATTCGACGCTTCATGCTCAGCAGTGACGAAAATGGTGTCACCAGAGATGCGGTTCATGTACACACATGCACCGCTGTCCAAGTCATACAGGTGAATGAAACCGTATTTTGTAACCAGGAAAATGATGCCATGCTTCTTCGATACTTGCATTGCCACTGGAAAATCATTGGTAGCCTCTGGAGGGAAGTAGACATCGACCGCCTTCTTCACAAAGGGAGGATCAGGAGCTGTGTGATCAATCTCGACGACATGAAGCTAGTAAAATGTTGAGTATTCCGCACGTTTCGCAGTCGGAAGAAAACAAACCTTGGCGCCTGTCGCTGTCCTGACTGCAAACGCAAACAATTTGGTGACGTGTTGGTGCCCATCAAGTTTCAGCTCCGCAAAAGTAGCCGCATGCCCCTCAATAGGTTGACTGACGCCCCGTTCACGACTATACAGCTGCATTGCACCCTTGACCTTGAAAGCCGAGGGATTCGTCGTGTTGCCAGTAATACCGATGAGAACCAGCCATTTCTCGTCCGGGGTCACACGATAGTTGATAATTTGAGCACCAGTCAATGTCGCATGCCGATCGAATACTTTCTGAGGTGGGGAAGTCTGGTCCGAGATGTTCCAATGGTACACAGCCGTGTCGGTGACCATACCGATGGTGGTATCTGAGACCCACTTCCAGAACACGATATCTTCTGTGGTGACGTGTGACTTGACTTTTTGCTTCGTTTCAATGTTGAAGATTTGAAGCGTTCGTGCAGCTAGAGTGGGAGCTTTAAGCGATTCACTCCATTGCAATGCACACATAACCGTACCCTTCAAGGCAAGAATTTTGTTGTGAGGGTGCATTATAGCAGAGTCTGCGCTTATCGGTCTTCGTAGGACATTATTGGCATCCGCAAGGTCGATGATGACGACTTGATTTTGCTCATTAATCTTCTCTCGTACGCAAATGAAGTGGTCGGACTCCAGGGTCAAGGTCTATGAAATACGAGCCCACGAGGTCAGTCATCTCATTTTGAGCGCAGCTGCACACACGACACTCACCTGCAACATTACAATACAGCCCAGCGCACATGGATAATTAAGTCTCCTTCTGCTAACAACGATGCCAAATGGGTTGCGCGTACCTGAAAGCCAATTGAACTTGGCTGTATAGCCAAGCTTGAGAGCTGAAGATGCTCGCAGAACGTGATGGGCTTCGAAATATCGGTCATAGTGCAGAAGTCAAAGCCGGACACGGCGCAGTTGAAGGAGACGTGGGTGTTGGGTTAGCGAAGGTAAGGTAATAAAAGTTTACCTTTATTTGTCTCTCATTTGCAAACGACCAAACTGCGGGAAAACCGACAAATAGGAAGGTATGTAAATACATAAAATCATATATTCCACCGGTACCAACACTCTACTCTATTCTTCTGACAGTGCCAAAGCTTCCTGCTCAAGATCATCCCCCTCTTCGAGCGTTGCCGGTGGAGCTGCATTGCCATAGTAAAGACGTTGTAGGATGATGGCTTTGGTAAGCGCTCAGTGACGTGTTCAAGCAACTCGTGTAGTGGAGAGACACTTACCACAGTCTACTGACAATTGGAACACTGCACATACCTTGAACTGCAGGGGTGAGCCCTGAAGGAAAAAATACACAGTCCTGATCCGACGTCAAGGCGCTGGAGCAGGGCAATGTATCGAGAGAACTTACTTGAACGAGTCACCCCCCACCCATCCAAGGAGAGTTGAAGCACGGAAGCCATACAGTGATCGCTGTTTGTAATTACTGCACGAGGGAATGTCAGTCAAACGTGTGGACGTCTGGTGTCGATTACCTGATCAACTGCGGAATAGGCAGCGTGCTTTCCAGTCCCAAGGCAACAAACCCTAATATCATCACGTATAGCTCCGATCGACTAAAGATCAAGAACAATATCGCTGAACATAAACTAGATGGCTCGATGAAGTAGAAAGAGCAGAAAGTACGGCTAACGCTCACATGTACCCGGCAAGAAACTCGATATATTGAGTATATGTATGCCACTGCCAAAATGAAAGGGGGCGGGATGACGCCCCGAAGTTTTCAGGGCTCACGCGTGGGCGGTATCGAACGCAAATGTAGAGCAAGGCCAGCTGATGTGATAGTCAGCTCGTCACATGTAGCGAGGCCACAGCGTACGACGTACCTGCGCTATTATCATTAAAATGGACTGCATGAGCAGGGCAAGCTCAAAGTGATCGCCCAACCAGAAAAAACATCGGGTTATGTTTGCGATTAGTCTTCGGTGAAACAAGAGAGGGGTTGCAGGGTGCGGAATCGTGTCAGCGTTGCAGGGTGCAGCAGAGTGATGCCAGAGAGCTCACAAAATGGCGCAGACATCACGAGAGAAACCTGTTGAGTCCCTGGGTAAAGAGTTAAGTAAACCGTGTGTTGGCAGAAACATAAAAAACCGCACTTTTTACGAATGATAGACACGGCTTGGTCGACATAAACTAATGGGGGTCCAATGGCCATTCCGACTGCAGCGACAGTGGGTATCCATGATGCCATAACGTGACGCTACTTAGTTGCCAGGAAAGAACTTGAATTCACTGCTTAACCGAGTGTGGGGGTTACAAAGAAGCAAGCGGCACAGCCACCTCTTTTATCAGGTTAGACTTATTGAGTCATAGAAGTCGCATAGCATAGAAGTCTCAAGTTTATCCGGCCGAGTTCATTGAACTTACTGCTGAAGCGCTGCGTGCAGGCAGGCCCGAAACACTAATTCTGCGAACATTCTCTGGAGCGAAGGAGATAACGTTTGCTCCCCAATCATCCACCTTCCATCACCGGCATGAATGCTTCAGTACTTGCCTGGGCAAGTCTCGTTTCTGATAGAATGTGACAGCGTAGGAACTCAAATTTCGTGCCAGACGTGAAGGAACATTCTTCCACATCACCGTAATGGCGCACAGTAATCGGCTCAGATCAATCTAGCGCAGCGGTCCCCGTTCCAACAGAACGGCGCAAATCTCATCCAGATTTCACTGTAATTCTGTTTCATCACACAAGGTCTACGTGCTGCTTTACCTTGTGTACATGGCGTAGTTTCTAGCATCCTGCCGTTTGTCCTGGCGTTGCCGGCCTGTCTACAAGCAAAGCAGACTAAAGCGCCTTTGTTACTAAGTATGCTTCTTTGATCTTCTTTAATTTTTCACTTCGAAGTCCCCTGCGTCCCAGAATGATGTCACACATACCGTCGCAGGATGAGTCACTGTGCATACCTCTGACTTTGGTGGCTACATCACGACGCGGATGTATTAATTGTTTAAAACAAAGCCTAAGTATGTATCTGGGTATACTTGAAACTTTTTTTAACGCTCATTAATAGGTACCATAGCAATCACGTCGTTGTGAGGCACAACCGGTGCGAGGGACCTCGGTCAAATTTGCATATGTATCACGCGAGGGGGAAAGCAAGCTGATGAGCTAGCCCTTGTGCCCCTTTAGTAAGGGATTAAAGAAATTCCGGTCCATGCGGCAATTTTTCAGCTTCCATTCCTCACGGATGGACAAAGACAACGACTACTAAGTACTATTTGGCCTGATCGTAAAGCCCCGGCCGTTGTCCGTTTTAGGGACCTCAGAATTCATGATGCAAGTTGAATTCCTCGAAATCTTGTGGAGCCGCATGCCTGCCGGCAATCACCCTAATAATGCATTACTCGCCCTTGCGGTGAGCTGCCAATAGCCTCAGTGACAATGCTGTGTGCCCAGCTCCTTCCTGCATCACTTGATCCGCAGAGACTTGATGGAACCCGTGAGGTCACGCATCATGGTCTTCTCAAGGTCTAGGGGTAATGCATCGCTTTTTCCTCGTTGTGTGGATTGTAGATGAAGTGCGGTCGTCCCCTTGTACAACGGTACACAACCCGACATAACGCGGTCTCTAGTGAGGAGTCGCACTCCTCGAATGGAATCCCTCGCTTGTGCCTTTCGCATCATGTTGTGCTATAAGGCAGAACGTTGAATGAGTATCAGCACCCTCAGGCGTGTATCATTATTTTCTCCCTCATAGCCCGGCCTGGATGCAAACCCAACTGTTGGCGCGAGGTCATCACCACGGATGCTCTTCATTCTCCTGTGGCAGCCAATTAAGTCCGCCCCAGCGGAGCCTCCGCGAGAAGGAGACAACCGGCTTGGCAAGTAGAAAACAGGCCCCTAAACATAATTTTACATGCCGATATGGCCTGATGGTAGAAGTGAATGATTCATTTTTCATCACCACCGTCGATTCGTTATGCAATTGGTATTGATTGAATTCTGCGCTTTCTACTTACCTGATATAAGCGCGGTGCTGCTTGCCTTATCGGATTTACTGTATAGAATACCCATAGGGTGGCCTGCAATTACACGTAAGAGGACAGATATCGTGGGACCAAGTGGGGATCGGTATTATATCTACCAAGTTACAAGGGATTCCGGATAGGACTCCTTCACCATAAAGCTCTCCCACCGTTCGGGCTCCACTCTAGGGTACTGATTAGCCATAAAGTTCTGCCGCTGCAACCAAATTGTTCAGAAATTTGCTTCCGTTTGGCACTTTCTTCTCCTGTCCAACCGTGACTCTTATGTCCCCCGCACGTCCCACGAACATCTTTCGACCGTTATTCTGCGGATGGAGCAACGCTATGGCACGGATGAAGACCAGTTACTATGAATGCCAGTCTCCCCGATTTCTACGCATTACGATTATACTCCATATCAGCCTTAATCGTAGTGACATCCCGACAACATGATGCTTGCGATGACAGACTTGCAGGGCGAGCAACAATTAATTCAGACACCTGTTCATGAATATCACCCCCAAGCCTTTGACAACTTCACGTCTTCCTCTGTCCATTCTGTATCGTCAGATTCGTCATGTCCAGTGAGTACAGCGAAACTATAGCTTGTTATCGAACGATCAGCTCAGCGGGAATTAATCCAGACGTCGACTTATTTCCATGATACAGCAGCATATCCTAGCATCCCGACATATTCTTCTGACAGAAGACCGTCATATCCCCCGAGCTGGGCACAAGACGTCAGAAATAGCTCTACTCATGTCGCAGCTGCCCAGTCGTCAGAGTACCGAGCTACGATCGCGCGTCTCAGCGATGATTTTCTCGCAAGCGCGTCGTCGCTGTTTGGAGGATCTACTTCACGAACCGCAACACGTCCGCTACCTTGAGTGGATCTGCAACCCCTCATCAGAGCCCTATGCAAAACAGCAATCTTACCCCTGCAAGAAAACGCTCATCGGAAGTCATGAATGAGGAGGCCTTTGTTGATCAGGTACAGCGCTTGTTACTAGTCATCCACACAATTGAAGATCTGACGATCGAAAATTTAGCAACTTGACGCTCGTGCACCCGTGCAAGATTCAAGATACCTTCCTCAGCCTCACATGATTGTTCCTTCTCAAAATAGAGTTGGGCGTGAACGTCGTCTTCCTCAGAGTTCATCACACAGTGGCGAGTCACAAAGCCTCCTGCGGTCTCCCGCTCGCCCTTTTAGACAGTCGCATTCACCAGATCTACTATTACGTGAAGAAGGGCGACCGGCGGCCCATCAAGCTAATAAGAGGCCCCATCGCTCCGAGGAGATCACCCGCCATTCTCAGACCATTTCAAGCCTCCCTGCAACGTGGTCAGCGCCTGTGGAGCCTGTTATGAAAGTCAGTGCCTCGAGGAAGACCGGTGAACAGAAAAAGCAAGCCCTTGCTTGCCTATTCTGCAGAGAAAGAAAAATAGCCTGTGGCAGACCCCCTGCCCACAGCCCAGACCAGACCTGCAAGTAAGCGCTGTCACGATAGGCTATAATTTCCTCTTTCTGACTACTTCTTCAGCCAATGTGCGCGACGTCGGATGAAATGCGAGTATCCCACGGAATCTCGTCGAGGACAGCATAAACGCATCCGCCGTAAACCAACCGAGGATTGTATTGGAGCTTCCAATTCATCTTCGGCTTCGCACTCGGCACCAAATACACCGCCTGTCATTGCGTTAACGGCTTGAATGAATACTACGTCAATGTACAACACAAGTTTTGACGACCGTTCAATGAGACACTTTAGATATATGTATGCAATATTGCCTTCAAGGGCTTCCCGTGGCCTTCTACCTTCGACTACGTATACCTATTTCATATCAATTCCCTTTCTAATTGTTAACTATTATTACCTGACGGTGTCAGTTACTCTCCTTGCATTCCTACTTTCGTTAAGCTAGCATGCCCAAACATTATGTTCGCCTTCCACATTCTTTTACTGCATGATTTTTCTTATCGTTGGACTGCAGTATATTTGCTTTAATAATATGAAGATCTTGTCGTTGCCTCGATTCCTGAATGCTTTAGCTTAAGCGATTGTTACTGACTTACATAATTCACTTCCAACCCTGAGTCAAGCAGCATTTATGAAATGTGCCATGAAGCATGAAGGTGGTGAGCGCTCATTCCAGCGACTGAATGAAAATTCTTTCGCGAAGACTCGCGGAGCTACTGCATGAAAATTCAGGGGTGAAATAGATTCCAGAGTGTTTAATATGATTCGAGAAAGTATATTCGAGGGTGCATGTAGGCGAAAAAAATTGAAATACGACCGAAAAAAAATTCTCGGTCTAAGCGCGAGGGAAACGTCCCAAGGTGTTCCAGGGAAATACTATCTTAGAACACCTGAAAATAATATTGTGTCTCATTATCACCGCCCATTGACTGTGGCAGTCGAGTCCCTCCGTAAGCCCGACGGGCCAGGTACAGGACGTGCTTCTGGAGAAGGAGGACTCTTATTCGGATGGCCAGGAATTTTCTCAATCTCTTTCTTCGCCGC
>JABBWI010000606.1:0-28739 GCA_016647755.1 Suillus subluteus
GGCCCCAGGACAAACATTCCCGCCAGTGCGAAATTTTGAAGGAAACCAACATAAATGTGCCATTTCACGGAATATGGTTCCTATAGGATGGTGAATCGTGCACAAATATAGAATTTAGTGGAAGATTGGCATACCACTGAGGTTGTCGGCGACAGATAAGCAAGGTTGAAGCAAGAAATAGGAACAAAGCTAGCATCCGCAAAATTTCAGAGGTCAAGAGAATCATATTCACATTATGAACTCACTTCGCAAAGTAAAGCACGTGATTTTTTATCAATACCGTGAAACAGTCCCCCTGCCGATGAGCGTCGTAATTCACGGAAGTGCTTTGTAGCGATCCAGACCGCGAAACACAA
Source organism: Suillus subluteus (assembly GCA_016647755.1). Lineage (NCBI taxonomy): Eukaryota > Fungi > Basidiomycota > Agaricomycetes > Boletales > Suillaceae > Suillus > Suillus subluteus. The sequence goes on from JABBWI010000606.1 coordinate 357, forward strand.
TGTGACGACCTCCCATATAGTGGCAAGTATCCAAGTCATGGAACCCAGGAGCACGCTATTTCCCCAGAAGCTAACAGTGCACTGATACGTGCCTGAGAGAACGGATACCTCTGATATTCGTCAATGAGCCTGGTGGACCTGTATTTCACCACAATTAACCTTACCTCCTGAAATATCCTTCATTATTATTCCCGCGAGCACTGCGCAGGCGATGTTTACAGCCAGGAAGATGACAACAAGAAATATCAGCACGTTTCTTGATCGCTGGTACATGGCATGTAACCGAGAAATCATGATGACTTGTGTAACGTTTCAATCAATTTAATACCACGGAAGTGTTGCAACAGCGCAGCTCACCGCCCAGCATAGCATTTATGGTGATACACATCCAATCTAGTGCGACGTACCCACCAGGGCCTGACAAATTCAGTAACGTTATGGAGGATCGTACGCCCGGAACAACTCACAGCTGTGACAATCATTACGTTGAACTAAGAAGTCGGTCAAGAATCTCACTCATCCCTGCATGGGAGAATGATTGGTCAGGAATGCAGGCATAGAAACAGAATACGTACTGCAGCTGTCACTAGGAATAAATACTGTATGTCACCGGTCAGAAAAAATGGAAACAATGTGTGCGAGGAGACATACGCAACACACTGATGCTGATTGTGAGAGATGGCAGATTGGTACAACACCGATTGGTTAAGCTTCCCAACATACACAGAATATATTATTCCAACATAGCGCACCCAGGATCATTTCAAGTCAGCACAACTTGCCCACCACTCTGATAACACAAACTACATACACTCAGATACAACGCCGTCATGAGGGACCAGCGCTTCTTCTGCCGTGAGTAAGTTGCATATTCACGTTCTTTTGATGCGGAAGTCCGCTCACCCAGATCAGTTCAATCTGTGAAGGCATTCTTAACGAGATGGCTGCTTCAGTACTAGTAATATCATCAACCTACCTCTTGACCGAACGTAAGTGCTGGAAATACCGTGAGGATGTCAGCGGTTCTTCCGTACTCAGTCTTCCTCACCCCAATCATATATCAACCCAACGGCGGAGGCGACTACAAAACTGCAGCCAAGGTTAGATCGACACATCACCATCATCATTAGACTCGCTCTCCACGAACCTGCAAAATAGCTGGCAATACGACTCGCCTTGATGAACAGCCCCAAAAAGATACCATTTGAGGGAAAAGTTATACTATGGAAGAGTAAACTGGAGCGGCGACGTTGGTAAACGTATGGTGATACCATGCTAGATATACTAATATCATTATCCGGCGCTTACCGTGATCGAGAAAAGGGATGTCGAACGCCGGATATCAACATTGATGATGGTCGTTGTGCCGCACGTGAAGCTGTTGTTGTGTTAGGCAAACAAAGAGCTTGCTGGCCGGATATGCGCTGGAATGTTCGATATGTTGTCATCTTAGTAAAATGCTCATGCAATGACGGGCAATTAGTTAACTTGCTGATTCAAGTATCCATCGGCGTGCATGAACTCGAACACCTTCATCCCAGTACTGAGTGATCCAGTCAAAGTATTGTGTAGCCTTGCATTGGCTTGCGGGCGGGAATCCTCCGAAACTGATGTAGTGTATAGGTTCGAATTTACAGATATTCAAGTTGTCATTGAAGTGATAGTCAGTAGATGAGAAATGACCACCGGAGGCTGGCGCCTCATGCAAGTATAGCGCTCAAGATAAGAAACTATCTACTCCATCATGGCGCGTGATTAGACAAATTGGGTTGTTGTATCGCCTCATTTACGAAAATGTTTGATCGAAGTGTAGCGAACAGAGTTCAGTTCACCAGCAACACTAGGGCCAGGGCATTCAACAAATTAAGTAAAGAAAATTGAAGTCGTTTAAGGAAGAAAAAACTTGATATTACTATCAAGTTATATGATAGGTTACATGGAATAAGAACTCAAAACAGGAGATCAGCAATACGAGACCTACTGGTACGGCTTAAAAACAGATGCGATAAGTGTTACATATTACTACATGTGTGATGTGATATAGACCAGTAGTACCTGCCAAAAAGTACGGAAGTGTATGAGAAGCAACCTAAAATACATATACGAGCTGGTTGTACATGGTCTGGTCAATATTTGGAAAGGTATTGTCGGAGACGGGCGAGCAAGCTGCAAGGCAGGGGGTGTGAACTTTGGTTGGGCTCATGGATCAATTGACCGATGTCAAATGTGTACCGTGTGGAGCTGATGCGCGCACGCCAGTGTCGCCTCGACGCGAGTACTTGCATGGTGCATGATGCGAGGTATTTGCGAGGGCGTAAGTGGTGCCGCAGCGCTGCAGGTGGAGTTCAAGTAACAGAGTTGAACGTTATAACGTTGAACGTTGAACACTGAACGCATCTGTGACCAGCCATGACTGTGACCTTTCCCACGTGACGGTTGGTTGAAACATTGCGCAGTGCGCACATACTTCATAAGTTCTACTATTCATCTTTTTACTTTGATATATCTTACAATTCACTTACAGATGCTGGTCTCATTCCTACCTCCATGACACTACCTGTCGCCGCAAAGAAACTGGGTTTTTCACTGATGCAGGAAGATGGTTCCCTCCAGATCGCTTTCACCTCTTCTTGCCCTGCCACCGCTTGCCTTCTCGCTGTCAGCAAGCGCTTTGCCTCATCCTCGGACGGCGTCAAACACAGCTGCTCTCAAGCTCGCCATTGGAATCAATTTGTACGGGACCAGGAACACCGCGGCTGCAGATTGAGCTCGAGCCCAAGCCTTACAAGCTGGCGGCAGCTCTTCCGTCGATGCATCCAATGCTGGGACGATATACGCTACTAACATTGGCGTGGGGAGTCCAGCAACATACTGTAAGCTGCTCGTGCTCTTGCAATTTCTTTATCTGACGCATTGTCAACTTCATACAGACACTCGTGCTAGACACCAGAAGCTCAATTACCTGGATCGGGGCCAACAAGGCATACGAGCAGACTACCATGAGCCATAACACAGGTGATCAATTTGTGAGTATTTGTTTCTATGTGGCACATACATTTTGTCAAACTGTTTCCAGTCTGTTACATATGGCGATGGGAATTGTGCTTCTGGACGTGTGCTGCTCATTTGTTCTACTACTATGCTATCATCATTTGCCTCGTCGCTCGTTTTTTTATCTCATTGTATCGTGCATGGTCTTAAGTCTACACTAGTACCTCCGCCTGCTCTCTAGCTACTTTTTACAACGCTAGATTTCAGTTTGTTACTTAATTTCCGCTTTTTCACTCGGGCGGTCCGCCTTCTTTTGCTTTCCCGCCTGCTTTTAGTGTTCTTGACACCGAATGAGAAATTGCGTTGCATGAAATAAAAAGTAGAAATCCAGATAAGGGGTGGCCTTTTTCATGATCAACTGCCCGTCTACTTATTTTGACCGTTGCTTATTTCTGCTTATTTCTGCTCAGTGCACCAGAAAAGTTAAAAATAGGTGAGGTAAGGAAAGTACTGGGTCCCCCCGCCGTCCCCGACACCCACTTTAGTGGGTAGATAGAGGGTTCTGTAGAAAATAAATGTCATGCCGTCTGTCATTTGATGCGTGGAAAAATCGTGCTTAATTCTTTCTGACATTTGATGCGTGGTATTGTCCTGTGTCCTACCTTGCGCGGTGAGTCGATCTCGCCATTGAGGAAGCTGAAACCATTCGTGGCGTTCAGCAAGCAGAGTGGCCTATCTGTCCGCCCCAGGATGTCATCCTCAACTGTCTAAATGATTATATGACAGGGTCTGCTTGGACTGAGCCCTCTGTGTGCGCCGTCTGTTTGTGCTATGACCGTGGTTTCCGTCAGCCTTTCAGATAATTTGGCCCCTTACCACCTTGAGCTGCTGCGTGTCCCAGAAGACATTCCCTCAGGCTGTTTCTTGTCGTGGTGAGCATGTCGGCTGGCCGAGGGACGAGGCCGAGCCGATATGCTCACCGTGTGCCTGCTATGATTGGCGGTCCCGTAAGATGCTGAATGATAGTAGACACGATGTTATGCCTGCTCTGTTTTCACCTGTACTAGTAGAGACTGTATGTAGAAATATAACTCATAATTGTAAGCCTGACGCTTACTACTACGTCACAGCTACGTCACAGACGCATCCTGTGATTGGACACCGCGCGCTTATTTGTTCACTGTTAGGACCCTGCTCGTATATATAGCTCGACGAACAGAATTTGTATCTATCTCTCTCTTTCCGTACCGTCAATCATACGCTCTTCCATGTATCTGTTTGTCTAGTGTTTGCCGTCGACGTGACGGTGTTTCACTTTTTTTTTACGTTCAGCTGAGCGTATAAAGCCTAGCACCCCTGTTACGTCCCTCTGTTATATCTGTTTCCCACGCCGTCCTTTTACTGTAAGATAGACCGCAGTCATACCTCGCTTGATCATGTGATCAGATTGTGACAATTTCGTGACAAAAGTGCCAGAATTGTATCTCACCCTTCAAATTGTCTTTGTTCGCCAAATTAAAACCAAGGAAAGTTGACTTAAGTACACCCCCAGAGGACCTAGGTTTCAGAATTACAATACAGCTTAAACTAGGAGTAGAGATAACTTTTTCGTACTCGGAACATGATCATTGTGCTTTGTCAGCTACTTAATGATCCGCTTGCCAATGACGGAACTACACTATGTATCTCTCCACTATGCCGAAACGGAAATTGTTCAATGTTGCAAACCTCGGAAGTTGGGCAAAGTCACTTGGTCACTCGGGAAACAAAGAAAATGTAAGAAAACTTATAATTTAAAGCAGCCTACAGAAATACTAACACCATGGCCACAGGAAGTCCCAATGACAACCAACATGTCCGAGTCTCCTCCATCCAGTCCGAAGAAGAAAAAGAGAAGAGTAACAATTGCTACAGTATTGGATCCTCCCCCCTTTGTGCTACCAATAATAGAGCCATCTCCACTTTGCGAGTCCGAGCCCGAGCATCCGAGTCCGAGTCAATGTGTCATGGAAGAAGCTTCTCCCCCAGATCCAAACATAAATATGGCTAGTGCCACAGTGCAAGGACTTCAAGTGTGCGAAGGGAGCAACAAATTGCTGTTGTCGTCGGGTGCTATACAATCAGCCGGATTTCGTCGCCGTCGAGTCAAATCTAGAAAGGATATGCAAAGCGAGAGGATTTTCAGTGTTATTCCTTCCAAAGTTTCATTGTGAACTTAACTTCATTGAACAGTGCTGGGGATATGCGAAAAGAATTTATCGTCAATATCCTACATCATCGAAAGAAGTAGACCTCGAACGGAATGTTCTTTCGGCTCTCGAATCAGTGCCGCTCGACAGTATGCGCCGGTGTGTTAATTGTTGAAATCTTACATTCAAATTTTCACACCACTCAGGTTTTCAACACGAGCCTGCCGGTTCATGGATGCATATCACAAAGGACTGAATGGGAAGCAAGCTGCGTGGGCTTCGAAGAAGTACAGAGGCCACCGAGTACTGCCAGATAGTATTTTGCACGATCTCGACGGAGCTCATGTATAGCGTGATTGTCAATAGTAAAATGTAACATAGCGTCACAGTCGGTCACCGCCAAAGTCACACCACGTGATCAAGCGAGGTATGACTGCGGTCTATCTTATTAGCCCATTTTTGGATCTGACCTAGGTCAAACCCTCGCCACGTAATAGACAAGCTGCCTCCCCGCCGTTACCGTACCGTCCCTCCTACGACCATTATCACACGTTCCCATCCGCACAATGTCGGCTCCGCCAAAGATCATCACTCCAGGCATGGCCCCACTACAGACTCCCCATCTTCGCTGGAACTGTCTTGTTGATGGGCCTGCGGTTCCTTCTCCTGTTCCTGTGTCTGCGCTTATTGACCATGGTTCTTCCTTAGTTCTGATTAGTGAAGACCTTGTCAGCAAGCTCGGACTGCACCGGCGCAAACTATCGAAACCGCTACCAATTTCCCTTGCATTGTCTCAAGACAAACCATTTCTCCTTTCGCACTACGTCAAATTATCATGTACCTCTCTCGACCAAGCTTATACGTCTCGAACTGTACGCGCAATCATCGCGCCTAATCTGTGTACGCCCCTGTTACTACTAGGAGGACCCTTTCTCAAGCATAATCGTATTGTTATTGATCATGAGCTGCGTACTTGCATCGCGAAGGATACTAACTATGACTTGTTACAAGCACCAACAGTGCTGTCAACAACAGCAACTAAATCGCCGAGCACGCCTGCATTCGGTCCTGACTTGTTTTGGATGAAGCGTAATGTTGTAAACGAACTCAAGCATGTACTCCCGGAGCTCAAAGACATCGTGGACAACGAGTGCGAACCGGTCAAGGATATCGACGTGGTCGCAGCTGTGCAATCAAAAATCGACAATCTATTGTACCAAGCCGAATTGAAGGAGCTCGACGTGCGAATGAAGAGCGAATTCAAGGATCGTTTCCCTGCAGATATTCCTCACAATGATACCATGCCTAAAGACGTTTTGTTTCGAATCAACTTAAAAGACGCTAACAAAATTGTACAGCTTCGCTCGTACGATTGCCCGAAGAAGTATCGTGCCGCTTGGAAGACGCTTTGGATTCGCACCTTGAAAGCGGACGTCTCAGACACTCAGAGAGTGAATGGTCTTCACCATCGTTTATTATACCCAAGCCCGATCCGACTGTTCTACCTCGCTGGGTAAACGACTTCCGGCGTCTAAACTTGAACACGGTAGCAGACAACCACCCCTTGCCCCGAATCGACGAGATATTGAAGGGTTGCGCCAAAGGGAAGTTTTTTTTGGCAAAATAGACATGTCTAATGCGTTCTTTCAGATGCGTGTACACCCGGACGATATGAAATACCTCGCGGTACACACACCTTTCGGTAAATATGAATGGACAGTAATGCCGATGGGCGTCCGCAATGCGCCAGCGGTACACCAACGTCGAATGACAACAGCGTTACGCCACTTAATCGGAAAGATCTGTCATGTATACCTCGACGACATTATCATCTGGTCGCAGACACTTGAGGAACACACAATTAACGTCCGTCGGGTACTTAATACCTTGCAAGACGCCCACCTGTATTGTTCGTTGAGGAAAACGTCCCTCTTCCACACCGAAATCGATTTCTTGGGTCATCGTATTTCGGCACGAGGTGTTGAAGCAGACAGTTCAAAAGTCGCTCGCATTTTGGACTGGCCCCAACCACGCAAGGCGTCTGATGTTCGGTCATTCTTGGGTATGGTTTGCTATCTGTCAAATCATTTACCTGGCGTTGCCAAACATACTTGCGTGCTGACGGCACTAACCACTAAGGCTGCAGAGCGTCAATTCCCAGCTTGGACAAGCGAACATGAACGAGCCTTCGCTGCCATCAAAAATCTCGTCATCAGCCCACAATGTCTCACAACTATCGACCATGATAACCCGGGTGACAACAAGATCTTTCTTACCTGCGATGCATCAGACTACGCAACTGGTGCGGTCTTGTCGTGGGGAACGTCTCAAGAATCAGCAAGACCGGTAGCTTTCGATTCAACCCAGTTGCGTGGGGCAGAATTGAACTACCCCGTCCACGACAAAGAGTTCCTGGCGATTATGCGAGCCTTGAAGAAGTGGCAGTCGGACCTGCTGGGTACGCATATAGAGGTGTATACTGACCACCGAACGTTACAAAACTTCAACACTCAGCGCGACCTCTCGCGGCGACAAGCTCGCTGGGCGGAATACATGTCAAAATATGACGTCGACATTCACTATATTAAGGGTGAATTAAACGCTGCGGCTGATGCACTTTCTAGAAGAACAGACACTGCATCTATGGCGGTCCAAATGCAACTTAATTAAATCACGTGCACGCACAACTTTCACGCACGCACAGCAGAATCCCGCGCACGCACACAAAAAAATCGCGCGCAGAGACTCGACCATTGTTTTCGACAATCGCAAGTTGCTCCTTATCACATTATAAGTACTAATTGTGCAGTATTGTAGTACTAGCTGAATGGGAAACAATTTAATTTAGCGAGACATCAACCAGACTCTCAGCCCCTCGAGCTTGTCCTCTACGAATCCATCTTCCATCAAGAGACACCCTGTTTCCTTCACGTTTGCGACGGAAGATTCCCGGCAATCACTGCAAGCCTCGACCGAATCAAGTTGTGCAAGAATATCCCAGCCAGAATAGAAGACATCAGGGTGTCGCAACATCTCGGCAGGGCCAGCTTTCCAACCTGTTTCCCACCCGTTGGCACATGTCAATGGTGTATGACAAAGCATCCCAGCCATAGCAGGGGGAGCAACAGCCGTCAGGGTGAGCCGGTGTGTAGAAATCTGATGTTTAACTTGAATTAGTGCATGTAAGATGTAGGTGGGAATTTTTGCTAAGCCTGTTGGTCCGAGGCTTTCAATGGGGAGCAAAACAAGTTCTCTGAATGCAAGAGTCAGCCACGGAAGGATTTTGAACTGGTGACAGAGCTGGAGCTTCGTTGGCAAGTCCAGATCAGGGTGTGCCTCCAGTTGATTGACGGCATATGACTTCCCGACGCGACGGCACTCATAGTCAGAAGTGACACAAGGGTAGACACGGATTCTGGTGGTGTGTTGTTGACTTGTTCTGTATCGCTTTCGCTGTCTGTATCCTGAAGCCTAGTATGAAACACAGAAATCAGTAGTGATACTAGAATTGAATAAAATATCCAATGCACTTTCCCAAAAGGTGATCGAGAAGACAGTCGAAATCCATGCTGGAATGCCCATGAAGCATGATGGGTGTATTATTGGTAAGACCCTTGTCGCTGCGGATGCCAGTGCGGGGTAAGGAAAACAAGTCCGCAAATATTGGGGAACATTGTTTGAGAAGGTCGATGGGTAGGCGGTAGAGTTGGTTCTGAACCTACAGAGCAATAGAGTCATTTAACTGGTTCTGTTTCAAAATGCAAGTCTAGTAACTCACTTGAATGACAATAAATTCGCTGTCATAATAATGAGCAGCTGAGCATTGGGCATGGGGAGTAGCAAAGTGCAGATTGTTGAGGTTACTGTAATGAATTAGTCCGAGTCTGATCAGTCGAGTTATGAAATAGTTCAATTTTCACCGGACACCGACGATAATCAACCAAATAGTCACCAATTTTCAGATCAGCCGAAAATCGTCGGAATGAGCCCTTATCCAACGCATTCCGATGGCAAAAAAGATGAAATTCCCGCAGTGATTATTTATATACCTAATACTACTGAATACCCTCGCCCCAGGGCTCCCGCTCCTCCACACTGGCAGTACTTGTACCTCCCGCTCGTACATTAACTTGATCCTCATTGAAGGCCCTGGCAGATCAGGATGTATCACAGGGATGGTGCGCGAGAAAGTGAAGGTCACTGAAGGACATAGGGGCTGGTAACTCGACTGTCCATATTTGATGAAGGAGCTGTCGATGTGTCGAGATGCGGGGAATGGAGTTACATATGCCGGGGGAGTGGTTCGTCAATCCATCGATGGTCTGTATCCGAGTCAGCACATCCTACTATAGCTAAGGCAGCTCAATAACTCACTTAATTCTCGGGAGTCCATCCTCTTGTCCACCCGAGGTATCTGATGCCAACAATTGCAAGGTTCAGTTTCATCAACACTATCGATATTAAGATCTTCACTGACCTTCGTCGTTGATGCTGTCGTCATAGTTGGTGGTGGTGGTTCGAGAACAAGGGGTGCGCAGGGTTTAGGGTTTCATGCGTGGAACTTTATCTCAGTCAGGCGGCGCTGGACTTAGAGAAAAAAGGCAGCTGCGGAAATATAAGAAAAAAACTAGAAATTGTGTTTTTTGCCGTCGTGAATTTTTCAGAAGGAAAAACAGCTAGTTTTCTCTGCATTTCTGCCAGGGATTATTTGACTGTAAGTTTCCACCGAATATTAATGGGAAATATGAATCACACTTTTTTCTGAGGTGAATTTCGTCGGATTTATGAATTTTCACTCATTCTCACCGGGGACTATTTTAGCTCAAAGTCTGGTGTTTGGTGCCACTGCCCGCAGCAATTCACCTTTGTTTGGAGAAATGTCCGATTCTGACATCGAGTTTGTTGGCCAGCGACTGAGTCCGAGTCCCGAGACAACACCGGAGCTCGTGGAGGAACCCAAGAGAAAGCGACGTCGAGGTATGCCGTGGCCTTTTAATAATATCCCTGGCAATAAAACGATTTTGACTCTACCAGTTGTGACCACTGGTGCTACAGACTCATTTGCGACACTACATCAGTGAATTGATGAGTCCGTGATATTGTAGCCGTGGGAGATGTAAGATGATCTAATTCTGCTCCTGCTGAATATGCCTATGTATACTGCGAGAAATATGAGTGATTGGTACATAGCCATGGATGTCTGAAAATCCGTTTTACCATGAGGAGTTCGCGACAAGATCGCGACATTGCACCGTCGTAGCGATCAATGTGCAATAGCATGATTAAGTCACACTTGTTGACTCATATCATTAGATTGTTGTGATGCTCGATAATATATTGCTTTAAATACTATTGTCATCTGTTCACCAGTCCACTGATGTAAATATGAATGACGACTCAGAGGTTGGGACAGAAGCAATAGCGAAAGTTGAAACAGGATTGCTGAAGGAATTTCATAGCATGACGAAGGAGGACGACATCGGAAAGACAGATACTGCGGTGACCGCGGGAATACTTTCATATGATTTCGACGGGCCATACGACTCTATACGACTTCGACATTCAAGTTGTCAAGCCATCCCCTGCGTCGTCCATATTGACGGATTCCTCGGTAATGAATGTTGCATCATTGATAGCCAATTCTTGCAAGGAATGGGTTCTGACCATCCACAGGGTAGTAGGGCACATCATGGTAAGACTCAAGCATCTTCGTCCCGCCCGAATGCATTTGATATGCTTCTCAAGCCCAAGAATAGTAACCCTTGGCTTAGGAAATGAATACATTTTATGATAAGTACTACTTTTGCACGAGTCTTTGGTACTACAATTTCTTCTTTATACTACACTTTCCTCTTTATCTAGTACTTCGAGTTTCTTAATACAGTGTGCGCGCGATTTTTTTTGTGTGCGTGCGCGGGATTCTGCTGTGCGTGCGTGAAAGTTGTGCGTGCACGTGATTTAATTAAGTTGCGTTTGGACCGCCATACTGCATCAACGTCACAGTTGTGCGCGACATTACTTACACTTCAGGCGGATGCAGATATACAGTGTCGCATCGTCAACGGGTACGTCTTGGATCCCTGGTGTAAGAAACTGAGCAGGCTTTTAGGATCACTCTGGTCTAACACGAGACGAGCATGGTTTGTTCTATATTGCGGGTCGCCTGGTCGTTCCAAGAGTGGACAATCTCCGGGAACAACTCTTCCACGCTGCTCATGACGCTGCAGGTCACTTCGGCGCTGACAAGTCTTATGCCCTGTTGCGTGCTTCTTATTATTGGCCGAACATGTGTAAGGACCTGATAGACGCTTACATTCCCTCCTGTATGGATTGCATGAGGAACAAATCCAAGACGACAGCCACAGCCGGGCCATTACATCCTCTGCCTATACCGGACGCTCGTGGTGACTCTGTCGCAATCGACTTTATCGGATCATTACCCGAGGACAACGGCTACAACATGTTGGTATCGATGACGGATCGTCTGAACTCAGATATTCGCCTGGTCCCTTGCAAAGAGAATATCACAGCAGAACACTTCGCGACGTTGTTCTTCGACCATTGGTTCTGTGAGAACGGTCTACCACAAGAGATTATATCAGATCGCGATAAGATTTTTCTTTCGAAGTTTTGGCGAGCATTGCACAAGCTGACTGGCATTAAGCTCAAGATGTCGTCAGCGTATCACCCAGAAACGGATGGTGCAAGCGAACGTACTAATAAAACGGTGAGCCAAAGCTTGCGTTGCTACGTGGATCGCAATCACAAAGGCTGGGTCCGTGCTCTCCCCCGCGTACGTTTCCACATTATGAACACTGAACGCGAGTACTGGTTTTTCGCCGTTCCAGTTGCATCTTGGACGTTCACCACGCATGCTACCGACCTTGATCCCAACCAGCACTTCGGTTGAAGAACCTGAACATCAACGTGCAGAAAGAATGCTGTCACAGCTCAAACATGACGTTATGGAGGCACAGGACAACTTACTCGCCGCGAAGGCAGCACAAGCAGCCAGTGTTAACAACCATCGTGCCCCCTCTCTCGTCCTGCAAGCAGGTGGTGTGTTGCTCGCTACAAAATACAGAAGACGTGAATACATGCAAAAGGGAGACAAACGCGTGGCAAAGTTCATGCCAAGATACGACGGACCGTACATCGTCCTTGAGGCTCACCCCGAAACGTCAACTTACACTCTCGACCTTCCTAACTCTCTCAATATCTTCCCCACGTTCCATGCAAGTCAACTGCGGCCCTATCACGCCAATGACGGCACACTCTTCCCATCGCGGGAGCATCCACGTCTGGGTCCTGTGGTCACAGAAGACGGCCAGCTAGAAAACTTCATCGACAAGATCATAGACGAGCGCAAGATCGGCCGAGGAAAACAATACCTAGTTCGTTGGGTTGGTTTCGGCGAAGAAGACGACCAGTGGCTGCCGAGAAGAGAGTTGGAAGATTGCGAGGCGTTGCATGTCTGGGAGAAGAAAGGTTCTCAACGACAGTGGGAAGGGGTGTAAGCCTGACGCTTACTACTACGTCACAGCTACGTCACTAGACGCATCCTGTGATTGGACACCGCGCGCTTATTTGTTCACTGTTTGGACCCTGCTCGTATATATATATAGCTCGACGAACAGAACTTGTATCTATCTCTCTCTTTCCGTACCGTCAATCATACGCTCTTCCATGTATCTGTTTGTCTAGTGTTTGCCGTCGACGTGACGGTGTTTCAATAATGCATGTGTCGGGGACTGGCGCGGCCGAGCGCCGTTACGATGTTTTACTGCCAATTGTACTTTCATATAACATGTGTATCGACATCATCCTGTATTTTTCAATAGTACATTCACAATAAAATGGAAGTGCAGAAAATAAAGCTGCGTGCCATGGAGCAAGGTGAAAGTCGGCAGGGCCGAACCCAAATCGCACAATTAAAAGTTATATGTGGAGATAGTACTGAATGACGTGACTCTCAAGTGAAGTGTGCTCCGTGGCACTCCGATGGAGTATTAGCGGGTACATTTGGTGGGTCATTTGCCTCAAGTTTCTCGCTTACAACCCACCATGCCAGTCAAGCAAAAGCAAACATCACGCTGGACGCTGAAAGTGGGTGGGAAAAAGGAGGCCCCGTTAGCAATCGCAACACAAGTGAGCGCAAGGTCAAATATATTGAACACACGATTCGTTACTTACAAGTGCCGGCAGCATCCGACTTCCACTACCCCGCCCCGTTCACAGGCCTCCGGCTCCTTTCACAACCAACTGTCCAAGGTGAGATCCATACACGCCTTATGCGCACAGAATGACAGCTCCGCCCAGATTGGTGGAGCCACTAACTGCAGCAAGACATCCTCATTTTCTGTGGCCTTTGGACTTGCATTGAAATGGATCAAGCAAACTATAACAGTACGTCCAAAATTCGATTTTTGTGCCAGATCTTCAACTTGTACTTTCCTCTACCCTTTGCCAACGATGTTAACTTTGACTTGGCTGTGCAATGACAGGATCCGCCAAGTTCTAGCAAGGTAGAAACTGTAGCAGCAGGTGGCAAGTTGGGCATTGTTAATGTTGACCTTCCACATGCACTACCCCCATCAGCCTCAACATCTCGCTGCTTGTTGTACCCACCTGAAGAGTTGGTTGAATGTATGTATCCAGACACCCTTTTGTTCCACACATTACCCCTCCAGGCCGTCACAACTTCGCCAACTGCCTCCATGCCACATACTTCGACCCCTCCTATCTCCAGTCATTTGACTCACCCCGCCTTCGGTCCTTTCCCCTCCCCTAAGTCTACAGCAGCTTTCCAACCCCCCTCATTGGTCACCGTCAACGATATTTTCCACAGATTCTGTCATCTGGGGTTGTACCTGCCGGGAGAGAAAGGAATGCCAGGAAGGTGGATGGAACGATCGCACGTACCGGATTTTCACGCAGGGCATGGCAACGCCACGGAAACCAATGTTGTCAAATTCCTCAATATCCTCATCGAGGAGGCGGTGGGGGCGGTAATGGAAAGGACTGGCATGAGGCCTTTGGTGGTTCGTAAATGGACTACAGACACTACTTTGGTGAACATACCTGGGTATCCTATGGATCGAAAACCAGATATTGTGATCATCAGCGACGCTAGCCCAAAGGACTGGCGGACTGTGGACTGTATTATCGAAGTTGCTTGCAGCGAGGTTGTTGAGGAAGGAACCCTTCATGGCCAGCTCCCTGAACGCGCTAAAACTTTGTTTAGTGTTCAGGATGACCGAAGGTGAGTACCGGAATGCTGAGAGGTAACCTACATCCAATAAATTATTCACGACAGGTTTGCAATATTGATCCGCTTGAGACAGGATGAATTCAGCTACGTGGTATTCGATCGGGGAGGTTCAATAGTGACGCCATTCCTGAAGGTACACGCCTTCCCAAAAATCTTCCTGCGCCTCATCCTTGGCATTGCCTTTGCGGATCGTCGCTTTATCGGCTATGACACCAGCATATATGGGCAGGGAGCATCTCGTCGGGTCAAGCTAGACTTGGCAAGCCATGAGCAAGGCCTACGGGACCTAGAATTGCAGCTTGTGCTGCATATGACAGCCAAAGTCAACAGCCGTGGCTCCACCATTCGGCTGCTGAAGGTCGCAGGCGACCAAGTGGCTGATTTCTATGGCCATAGCGGTGATGGGTGCAAGAGTCCCCCAGGTATGAAGCTAGGGAAACCGTTTGGCATTGTCTGCAAGGATACATGGGAGGAACCACACGACGAGTTGAGCGAAGGATGCATCTTACAGCTCTTACATGCCAAAGGTGTCCATGGCGTCCTTTGGTGTTTGGATGAGAAACCAGTGATCGTTCCTGATGCTCCTCCCCTCCCATCTGGAGTCGAAACAACAGAGTCTTACATGCCACAATCCTTTTTCGATAACACTCTGTACAGCCGCTCCAGATGGGGAATCCGAGCACTACAGGTGTCAAGTACAGCAAATCCAACCTTTCGGAGACTGAAGCAGAAGAAGCTTGCGCTGGCACTTTCGCCTCCACACGTTCAAGCGCCAGCAGACGTTCTGCCCACATTGAGGGTGGCCCTATCGGGCAACAGGACCGCAAGCGAGAAGAACGTCATAGGAAAGGGCAAGGTCACAGGGGAGGGAGCACCGCCTCCTCTTGCACTCTCATCGTCTTGTTTGGTACAGACATCAGCTTCAACCCAGGGGCCATTCTCATACCAATCCATATCAGCCTCTGAGGCCTACATTCCTCACGATGCTACCGATCCTGAGCTTGGTGATCAGTTCACCATGCGCTGTCACATCAGGAGCTATATGTACCCAGTAGGCACCCCAATTTTCTGGTTTGGAAGTGTTTTGGAGTTGCTTTGTGTTCTGAGGGACCTGATTCGCAGTGAGTGATACAGTGTGTTAGTAGAGATGATGACGCTCACTAATTGGACTTCTCAGCACACCAGGAAGCCTGTAACACCGTCATGGGTGGCAAGATGGCGAAGTTACAAATGCTGCATCGCGACCTCAGCATCTGGAACTTGATGATGGTCAGCCAAGCACGGTCCGATTGGCCTGTTGACAGGCAATGGGGTTCCACCGAGCTTCAAAAACTCTGGGACAATCTACCTTATACCACTCGCTCCCAGATACGCCGCGGGTTACTCATCGATTGGGGTTTCGCTGCAGTTGATAAGGTGGATAGCCACTTGGTATTGACGGAGGCCGACGTTAGAGTTTATCGGGAACCTGAGCGAGTGACCCCATCGGCGTATGTTAACGTTGTATCGTACGAGGATGGTGCCATACGTCACTGCATCGCAGGAGAATATGAGGACCTTGGCGAGGATGGGTACGCAATTCCCCCTCTGTGGATGCTAGAGAATGGGCGGATTGGTGGAATGTACACCCAGATATCCCCCGTCAGTGCCACTGACGGTCTTGTCCCCACTGATTGGACCAATGAGGTTCTGGGAAAGGGCGAAAAAAACCATACAAATGCCATGGTGAGATACTCAGATTATGTAGGATGCTGTAGCTCACCCGTCAGTGTCAAGGGAACTTGGCCATTCGTATGCATGGATGTCATGACAGCCTGGATGCTGGGCAAACATATGGTCATTCAACCCCTGCATGACTTAGAGACGCTATCCATATCGTTTACTGCCCTCTGCATCTGGTTTAGCGCCCCATATTGTGCAAAGGAGGTGGACGCAGGCGGTAGTCTTGCCTGGATTTTCGAGCCTCACAAGGAATCCGACATGGAGGCGGCATATCGCAAGTGGAACAGATTCCGAAATGGTTACAAGGATGAGATCCTTGGGAAGCTGTCCGGCCAGCTCGACTGCCCTGCCATCATCAACCTCCTGACCAGCTTACGCAACATGTGCTTCCCTATCTCGTGGGGAGATGAGAACAACAGGTCACCGTCAGGTTTCATATGGCCGATGGATACCCCTCGAATTACACACGAGAAGATGTTGCACGCTGTAGAAGCAGCAATACTCACCCTCCTGAAAGACCCGCCAAGCCCAGAGCACCTCAGCCGCAACAACGCGCCGCCTCTGTGGAAATCCTGCCATGCAGACGTTGACGACGATGGAATATTTCATCCTCCTCCGGAAATGCAAAAAACCACACCCCCTGTGGTGGTAGATGGAGTCAATTCCGGGCGTGCATTAGGAACGATAGGCATCTTTGATCGCGTTCGGTCCGTCTCCCCAAACCAAGAGCCAAGTGGGTCACTTTCAGCTCAGCATTTAAGCGCAACGGCCTCCAGCACATCAAAAGATCACCAGCAGTGGCTGCTTCGATTTAAAGAGAACATCAAACAGCCCAAACGCAAATGCAGTGCGCGAGGCGCTGAGCAGATTTGGAGGCCGTCTCAAGCAGGGACCTCGGATTCTGACAAGAAGCGCAGACTGGACTGACGGATGGATATGCTTGGATAGAGTACTCTTGATTCAAGATGCTTTAGCGTGCCTTATGCTCCAGTGGGCGCTGTACGAGAGGGTGGTGGGCGCAGGTTCTCTCAGGGAGTGCCAGGGGTCAGGAGTCTTGCCTTGTACATGCTGTATGTTCTCGATAGATAGAGCCACTGCCTCCCGCCTTGGAGGCAGGTAAAGAAATTCAGTGAGGAAAGGGGGGTGACTCAGCGACAAGCAACGGATCCAACGACAGCTCGAAAAATCATGCACATGGTTGAAATGCGTGAACGAACCCAGGGAGATCAATAGCCAAAATATGCCTCTAGTGACAGCAGTACGGGATCAAAAAGATATTACACACGTTCTCCTGACCGCAACTTCCGAATGATGTGTGATTGTCTTTTGATGTCTCGTCCATGAAGAAAAGGTAGTCAGATGTGATCTGCTGCATGAAATACGTTCCAATATTCTTGTCATTCCGCCTTTTCACAACATTGTGGAGCTTCTTGAGAGTGATAGACACATAGTGAAGTTCACAGTGAGTTGTTGTATAACAGTGTGGAATGATGCGCAAGGCCAGACAGCTCATCAAGAGAACAGTATGGGACATATTTGAGCCGGTGGAGCGGGGCGCTCTGGTAGGACAGTCAGGAGTGCCAAGGGTCCTGGCGCAGGAGCAGGAGTCCTGGCTCGTAATCAGTCCTCAATAGATAGCTCTAAGCCTCATCCTCCCGCCATAGATGTTTGGCCCTTGGTTTCTCTTGCAGTCCATGTCCGTTCCACCGGGTAGGTCCTATGCAGAGAGCTGAATTTTCGTTATTTAGATCAAATTTATCGTCCTTTGGGGTCGAAGACCCTCAGACATGTCCCTATACAAAGGGGCTCTCATTTATGTATTTCGTTTTGGTTACCTTACAGTTTATTGTTTAGTTATAATTTTTTATAATTTCGTATCAATCCGCATGCACGTGTTTTGCTACTGGTGACCAATTTTGCGCTACTGGTGACGGACTGCGGAGATTTCATTCTGCGCCCTAGATGATATCGGCACTGGGCACGTGTACTCTGACGCAACCTGAAAACGGAAATCTGCAATGTTACAAGGAGTAATCACACCCTTTTACGCCACCCTTGCTCTTGCAGATTTTGGGTGGAAGTCTCTGCTCATGTTTCTGCAAGCAAGCCTTATGTTTTCGACTGCGTAGTCTATCACACTCGTTGTCGGAGGATAAAAAATGGTGCTTGTACAAACCTGCAACATTATTAAGTTGCTGTTTAAGTGACATAGCTTCACCTAGCCTCCGTTGTGCTCTCTGTCGTGTGGTTTTCATTGGCGAATATATCACCGTCAGTATGCTGGACATGCGGTGTCTCAATCCATGTCTTGATCCACACAGGCAGCATGTGTGCCCTGCCCCTGAAAAAGTTGCACAAATTCTTTTACACGAGTTAATCACCATACCATTGGAGGTTTCAATTTATCAGGACGTAAATTGAAGTCAATGTACTGACACATACTGGTGACGAGTTGTCTAAGTTAGCCGAGGAACGAGGCTAACATAGAGGTTAGTCTACACGGAAATAAGCGAGGTGGCGCAGAAATTCTTTCTTCTGGCCACCTCGCAGTCGTCTCCCAGTTTCAGAATAGCGTCTAGTTATACTTCTTTTTGCTCCCGCCCACCACTCCCCCGATCAGGGCCGAACAGATGAAGTCAAACAACGAACGGCTGCCAACCTGATTAAACAGTAAACAGATTATCATTTGTCCAACGTATGATAGCCGCTCCCTAATTATCGCTAACAATTGTGAACTGATCGGACCCAACCCGCCCTCACAGGCATCTAGGCTCGGACCCTTGTTTCGGACCGGAAATCCCTGCGGGCCTTCGCCCAGTCACTCAACAACTATTACCGTTTGCCTTTTAGAGAGCAAGCACATCATATCGTTTTTCCTCACCATTCTTCCTCAGTAATCACCATCAGCAATATACCATAGTACCTCACCTTTGCTTTTGCTAAACTCCAGAACACATCGCATAGCAGCGCATAGATAGTATTTACAAAGCCAAACCCCTTATATCCATCAGTGTCAGCACATGTTTATAAGAAGAGTCAAAGCAACGTTATGCTGCAAATCGTGCCCCAAATGAACTGCGGCATCACGGCTCGACTTCCTAAACTGCCCTTTTTGTGTTATCCTGTTATATTTCAGCCTGTGGATAGCCATCCATTGTCATCCAGAACACCAAACTAGTCGCTGTTAACACCAAAAATCCAGATGGGAAGGGAGTATCAAGGGCAAGATTGGCCACAACCGAGTATGAAACCCCATGTCAAAGTAACGTATTACATATAGTCAGAGCCCAGACTGGTTACGAGTTAAATTGGCGAGATTCAATATCACGGCAGTTTTGATATGGAAGTACCGATATGCTTTTCTCTAAGAACAATAATATTCAATATCCTTTTGGGCCAAAACACTACATGGGACCTAATCGTGGGGGATTACTCCCGCCTAAATTATCATAACTACACATGCATGCACCTTGGTTTTTAGCAGGAAATATCTATCGCCCTGCTACATCTATAGCGTAGTCAACCAAAATCGTTCACCGTCTAACTCAACGCCTATATAATGAACTTGTCACCAGCAAAGGAACCAATGTCCCACCGGCAGAAGTTTGGGTTCAAGCCCTGGTCTGTCTGAGACTATTCCCGACAATAATTACTTTGAAAAGCAAGGTCTATCAGCATAAAAACGTTTTAAACCATTTGGGACCTCCGTTTTTGGCCCTGAACGTCTGACAGTGGGCACCATAAATTTTCTAAGGTGGCCTAGAAGCTTAATATGCTTTTACGTGGAACGAGGTAGACCGCGTCGGACACACCCAATTTGGCAACACAGAACCACCGACGTTTAATGCCGAAGCTTTCGGCATGCTTGCTGTGGACAACAGCCAGCTCAATTGTTGCATTATTATTTCAAGCTCTGGTTTCGTAGTCTTCCACGGTATTGTATAACACGAGGTTGAATGTGTTCAGCATGCAGCAATGCCTATGAACCAGGAATCCAGCCACTGCATCAGGGCCCTGTCACTCCCACAGAAAATCCACTTCTGATCTCCCCGTTAGACTGGTTGAAAATGCACCATTGAGTGACGCAGATGATGCTTTATGAAGGAATGCAAAGTTAAATGGCTGGGAGTTGGGGAGGATGTTCTGGAAATTTCGGCACCAAGGGGGTAGGGGAGCAGGAGACTATACACATGTGCTGAAACATTGGGATAAATCCTTAGATGGTACCAGAGTTACATGATGCTACCAACACAAGGAGAATAGGTATAGATCACACCAGCGCCGATCGAGGATCATCGATGAGGTGCTAAGGTGGGAAACAGAGTGTGTATTATAAGTTGAGGTCCATGGATTGACAATGGTGTCTGAGGTCTGCAGCCTTTTTGTCACCAGTCTAGCAGATTCGAACCATGTCGGACAGCGGCCCTAACCCGGGCTTTCATTGCTTTGATTAAATATCCAAAACCGTAAAATTCCTTGCCGCGGTTCATTCCGCGATGAGTCGAGGAAATCATTTACTGACCTTCTAAAAGTGCATTCTAAATTCCACCCTTTCTCGCGGCGCCCAAAAGCGACACAGAGGTATGTTAATGAGTGGCTTCGGAATCAGCAGTGTTTGCTGCCTGTAATTCTGAGCATGGAAGGCAAAAAATCTGTCTGCAGGATGGGAAGTGATGAGCAAGGTGATTACACTCTGACGAAGGTGTGTAGCGCCGATCAAGTAATATATACGCAGTGCACAGTTTTCATATTGTTAACCATTGTGTAGGCATCTGGCTCATTCAACAACCAGGCGATCGAGGCCTCCGCCATACGTCCCTCCCTATCCCCACAGGATGCCACCCAGGCCCAGACTGATGAAGCTACCGTCCACTGCATCAAGCGCAAGAGCTCCCCAATTTCTGCGGTGGCTACATTGGCTGTGGAGGGTTTCAAGAAATTTATAGCAGTACGTGCCAGAATGGATTTTCATGTGAGCTATCCAACTTGTACCCTCCTCCTCCACTGTTAACGTCCGTGACAGACTCCACCCGGGTTTAAGTCCAAGGTAACGGATGCTCGCAAGCAAGCGCGAGTAGAGATTGCACCATCGACGGCTGACGCAGTCTCTCAACTAGTAAAGATGGAAAGCAAGGAAAAGAAATCCGAGATTGTGCTCCGCGGCAATGAAGCCCCCATCCAACTAGTTCCTCGCCATTTGCTCTCCCCTCCCATGGAGTTGGTAGAGTGCATGTATCCCGACACCTTTGTGTTCCCCCCCAAAACATGTGGCACCTCACCGCCTGGCGGCCCTGGCCATGTCCCCAGTATTTTGGCTGCCACCATCCCAGGACATTTGCCTTGCCTCTTCCCCTCATCTACATCAGTCACTATCGATGGTATATTCGAACTGCTCTGTGAGCAAGGGTTTTACTTGCCAGGAGAGAGTGTGTGGGCAGCACCATCAAACGTACCCAATCTCTTAGCAGAGCATCACAAGGCGACAGAATTAGACATAGAAAAGTTCCTCAACACTCTCATTGATAAAGCGGTAGATGAGGTGCAGAGGAGGACCAAACAGAAACCACCTGTGATTCGAAAGTGGACTGCGGAGAATGCGTGCAGTAGGATGCCAGGGTGTCCTGAAGATCGTAAACCCGACCTTGCCGCTATCAGCGAAGCTGGTCCGCCGGACTGGCGAGCTGTGGACTGCATCATCGAAGTTAAAAATGGCGAGACTCATAATGAGACGGCCTTTTATGGCCAGCTCTCTGAGCGCGCTAGAACTTTGTTTAGTGTTCAGGATGCTCGAAGGTGAGTATTTAAATGTCTGGTTATGGTGAAATTCATTATCCAAAATAGGTTTGCAATCTTAATCCGCATTAGAAGGGATGAATTCAGCTACACGGTATTCGATCGGGGAGGTTCAATAATGGCGCCATTCCTGAAGGTACACGCCTTCCCAAAAATCTTCCTGCGCCTCATCCTTGGCATTGCCTTTGCGGATCGTCGCTTTATCGGCTATGACACCAGCATATATGGGCAGGGAGCATCTCGTCGGGTCAAGCTAGACTTGGCAAGCCATGAGCAAGGCCTACGGGACCTAGAATTGCAGCTTGTGCTGCATATGACAGCCAAAGTCAACAGCGTGGCTCCACCATTCGGCTGCTGAAGGTCGCAGGCGACCAAGTGGCTGATTTCTATGGCCATAGCGGTGATGGGTGCAAGAGTCCCCCAGGTATGAAGCTAGGGAAACCGTTTGGCATTGTCTGCAAGGATACATGGGAGGAACCACACGACGAGTTGAGCGAAGGATGCATCTTACAGCTCTTACATGCCAAAGGTGTCCATGGCGTCCTTTGGTGTTTGGATGAGAAACCAGTGATCGTTCCTGATGCTCCTCCCCTCCCATCTGGAGTCGAAACAACAGAGTCTTACATGCCACAATCCTTTTTCGATAACACTCTGTACAGCCGCTCCAGATGGGGGATTCGAGTACTGCGCGTGTCTCATATGGCAACATCCGCCATTTGGCAGAAGAGAAGAAGGCACTGGCGCTGGCGCTTGCACCTGTGCTAGGTCAACCAAAACAAGGCGGCATCGTTGAACCTAAGGCAAACAACAAGGGGAACGCCGAAGGCAAGGGAAATGGAACGGGAACGGGAACGGAAAGGGGGGGATCCCAATAATGGAAAGGAAACAGGAGAGGAAAAACAGCCTCACCCTCTTTCCCCACCATCTGATTCAATTCAGAGGTCGACTTCGATCCATGGATCATCCATATCGGCAACTGATTATGCTACTGTCTCCACTAAGCTTCAGCCTGATGGCCAATACACCATGCGTTGCCACCTACGGAGCTACATGTATCCAGTGGGCACCCCGATCTTCTGTTTGGAAGCGTCTTGGAATTACTTTGCGTTCTGAGAGACCTAATTCGTAGTGAGCAAAGTCGTGTGTAAGAGATGACTTCCCTCACCTAATAGAGCTCTTCAGCGCACCAGGAAGCTTGCAGCAGCATAATGGACGGCAAGAAGACCAAGTTACGAATGTTGCATCGTGATCTCAGCATCTGGAACTTGATGATGGTCAGCCAGGCGCGGTCCGATTGGCCCGTTGACAGGCAGTGGCATTCCACTGACCTTCAGAACTGCTGGATCAAGCTCGACAGCAACACACGTTCCCATATACGCCGCGGATTACTCATTGATTGGGGTTTCGCCGCTGTTGAGAGGGTAGGTGGTGATCCCTCGTCCTTAACGTCCAAGGAACTCAAAGTTTACCGTCCCACGGAGCGCATTTCACCGTCTACCGACATCAACGTAGTACTGCATGAGGAGGACACTATACGTCACTGCCTCACCGGCCAATGGGATCCTGGCGACCGAGGATATCATATCCCCCCATTGTGGAAGCTAGAGGGACAAAGGATCAGCGAGATGAACACCCAATCTTCCCCTGTCAGCGCCATTGACGGTCTTGTGCCGACTGATTGGGTGAACGATGTCCTGAACAAGGATGTTGACGAGGCAACAAATGCCACGGTGAGTTTCCTCACATATCATCCATGACATCTTCCCTAATCTTAGCGGTCGTAAAGGGAACTTGGCCGTTCGTATGTATGGATGTCATGACAGCCTGGATGCTGGGCAAACATATGATCATTCAACCCCTGCATGACCTAGAGACGCTATCCATATCGTTTACTGCCCTCTGCATCTGGTTTAGCGCCCCATATTGTGCAAAGGAGGTGGACGCAGGCGGTAGTCCTTGCCTGGATTTTCGAGCCTCACAAGGAATCCGACATGGAGGCGGCATATCGCAAGTGGAACAGATTCCGAAATGGTTACAAGGATGAGATCCTTGGGAAGCTGTCCGGCCAGCTCGACTGCCCTGCCATCATCAACCTCCTGACCAGCTTACGCAACATGTGCTTCCCTATCTCGTGGGGAGATGAGAACAACAGGTCACCGTCAGGTTTCATATGGCCGATGGATACCCCTCGAATTACACACGAGAAGATGTTGCACGCTGTAGAAGCAGCAATACTCACCCTCCTGAAAGACCCGCCAAGCCCAGAGCACCTCAGCCGCAACAACGCGCCGCCTCTGTGGAAATCCTGCCATGCAGACGTTGACGACGATGGAATATTTCATCCTCCTCCGGAAATGCAAAAAACCACACCCCCTGTGGTGGTAGATGGAGTCAATTCCGGGCGTGCATTAGGAACGATAGGCATCTTTGATCGCGTTCGGTCCGTCTCCCCAAACCAAGAGCCAAGTGGGTCACTTTCAGCTCAGCATTTAAGCGCAACGGCCTCCAGTACTTCAAAAGACCATCAGCGGTGGCTGCTTCGATTTCAAGGGGATGTCAAACAGCCTAAACGAAAGTGCAGCACGCGAGGCGCTGAGCAGATCTGGGGACTGTCTCAAGCAAGGACACCAGATTTACAAAAGAAACGCAGATTTGATTGATACAGGCAGATTGTCGTTTATGTACATGCATTACAAGTGATGCGGTTTTCTTCAGTCCCCCTCGTATGTGATGATTAGCAGTGTAGAGTAGGACCTTAGCAATCCAGCGGCAACGATGTTGTAGCAAATCTAGTACTTCTGACTTGACTTAAATACGACCTGACGTAGTGCAGACACTAGCCCAACTTGATACTTGCTTTTTCACTTGCGGAGATATGCTCCAAGTATCCCACACCAGCAGGGGCATCCTACTACAATGCAAATAGGTAGTGAGACTTGCTCAATTTTAGATCATGTAATGGCCGCCGGTTCTAATTTCCATGACAGTGGACTGGCGCGGGCGACAATGTGCCTGCCTCTGGCAGACGAAGCTAGTGTGGCCTCAACCTGATGATGATGCTACCTACGATAACGCCCGAAGGCTCTACTCCTACTGACTAAGCTGCGCAAAGGGTGGCAAACACCCGCCTGCACCACCCCCCGCTGGAGGGGTACCCCACTCCAACAGTTCTCATGGACTTGGGACAGAATAAATCGCGAGTCCCTCCTTTCACAGGGATGTATGCGCCACACTGGTTTACATCTTACAAAATTCATCACCTTCCACGCCAATTTTTTTTGACTGGTTTGCGCTGCATCATGGTAGACGGTAGAAGCAAGTACGGAATAAGAACCAACAAATTTTCAATCTAGAATCGTACAAGTTCCGATACCTATCTAAAGCTCTATCGCTGGGTAGTTTATACTTGATTTGGCAGTTAGCTGATGACCATGTCTGGTGACGGCCGCCGCTGACGTTGCTGAAGCACCCCTTCGTTTCAAAGAAAAAACCCCACCACTACACCTGGGAGTGGGAGTAGTCTGGGAGGCTGATTCTATTCTACATATTCCAGGACAGTCTCAAAGATCATAGACATCTGACAGTACAGTAACGACATATAGCTCTCACTGAGCATTGGGGTACAAAGTGGAGATACAATGGTGATGGCCATCCTCTTTAATTTTGGTTAATGTGTGTGACCATTCAAACCGCCGCCTACCATCACTTGGTGATCGTCCACTCTGGTGGACAGCTGGGCCTACGTAAGGATACCATCTTACATACTGTGCTACTGCTGTTGCTCCAGGTATTCCTCTACGTACCAGAGCACCAAATCCATTCCCTTGCTGTGACGTCCTGCGCTTGGAGCCTTCATTAACCAATCGTTGAACTCATCTATCTTCGACCATACCACTCCAAAGTACTTCTGCGCTGCCTCTCTGATATGCTTCTGTTGAAAGGCCGTCAAAGCCAGGGGCAGAACCAAGTCTGGCCAGTCGCACACCGTTTTGCCCTTCTCCAAAGGCGCGTGCAGTTCATCCCTGCATGTCGGTACGTGGCATATCCAGCAAATGCCCTTGTGTTTGTGATACAGGATGGATGCCTTCCAGGCTCTGTATAGATCCCATGATACACCAAGTTGCTCCAGCGAAGGACACCGGAACATCGGATGTCCTGATCGTCCCCCTTTGTCACCAAAAGCATTACATGGTGGACATCCCCTGTCCTTCATTTGTCCAATGCCTTTCGCATGCGCTCCACCTGCTTCATCTCATCGTCTAACCTATTGGTCCTTGACTTTTTGGCCCGTTCGTACATCTTGACAAATGGCTCACTAGAGTCAGGGACGTGGTCGATGGTACGCTTGTTGACTGAGATCGACTGCTGATAGGTGAGGGTCCTCGGAGCTGGTGCGGAGGGTCTGATGATTGGCGTAGGTGGCACATGCGTATTCTGTTTTCCTGAGGGAGTGTGAACCCGACTGGGATCGTGATCGGAGTCTGCCTTGCAGACGCAGCACACTGGTTGCTTTCATGCCGTCTGCACTCTGTCCCCTCTCCGTCGATGTAGAGGGTCGACCCATAACGAAGACAACGATTCAAACCATAACGGTAGATATAGTCCTGCGCGTACCACAGGCCTTTGTGGTCCACCTCCGATCGCCCTATGGTGATTTTAGGGGGGGTGGACGACGGCAAGATATAGCACCTCGCTGGCCGACCATCTCTACCACCTCTTCCTTGAGCCTGAATCATCTCCGTCATTTCGAAAGGAGTCTTCAGGTGGATGACCCGCTCGGACGTGCGGATAATCGTTACCCGTGCTGAACGCGCTTGTGCAGATCATGACCGGACATTTGCCTGCGAACCAGTCGCTGTAGCACCGAACTCTAGAAGCATCGCTCATCTCTTTCGATCCATTATAGAACGGCCACCCGGACTGCGATGCTGCAGTTAGTACACGTGTATGCTGATTTGCACAAGTCGCTCACCTTGTTCACGAGACTTTCTCCATCCTCTATGTAAGTCACAAATACAGACCTCTGTCCTCAGACGTCCATCTGCGTCGCTCACTTTCCATGATCTGAATGACCATGTTCTCTTGCA
Organism: Suillus subluteus; assembly: GCA_016647755.1. Lineage (NCBI taxonomy): Eukaryota > Fungi > Basidiomycota > Agaricomycetes > Boletales > Suillaceae > Suillus > Suillus subluteus. The sequence continues at coordinate 27,410 of JABBWI010000606.1, forward strand.
CAATTGATGGAGCTGGAGTCTTCATGATGTACTCTAGCTCCGGGCGGTTGCATGACTCCCTGATTTCGACGGCATTGTCTGCTAGACCGAAGGCTGCCTTGAGGGCGGCGACGTTAGATTGTGTGACCGTGCCGCTCAGCAACACCAGTTGCATCGGGGAATTGTCTAATTTCATTCACATGCCGCAGAGCCTCTCTGAAGTTTCCAGACAGCAACGGAAGGTGAGCTTCATCGAAAAACAAATCTGCCAACCCGCAGACCTCGTTCAGTTCCGCCAGATGTTGTCTCCACGTCTTGAATCCTACTCTATCCGCGGATACCAGGATGAGGTTGACATCCTTGAGCAATGGGACGGTCTGACTGTATATTTGGAAACGAACACCCATGGACTTCGCTTTCTCTCCCAGTCAGTCATCAACGATTTCAGTGGAGAAGAGCAACTACCACTGCCGTTTTTGTATCCAATGATGGCAGGGATTATTGCCAGCATAGATTTCCCCCCCCAGTCTTGAGCATCGCGATGACGTCCGTCTCTTGCTTCAACACAGAGAGAACCGCATCTCGTTGCTTGGAAGACCACCAGCTGGCTCGTTCATCATTGAGAAGGACGCGCAATGTCCACAGACTTTTGTTTTCCAAAATTGAATCCTTGTCTTTCACCAACTGATTTGGAGGCGGTGGAGGCGATAGTTCTTCATCTTCATCTTTGACTCTGGTTAGTATATTCATGCTATCACGGTCATCTACTCACCACTTCAAAATCTCAATGGCTTTTGACTGGTTGCTGCCATGATCGTTGACAATCTGCTAACTTCATTTAGTATGTTGTGCATATGCTACTTATCTGGCTGCACTTACCGCTCAAGCATTATCATGGTTCGACTTAATGCCAGCAGCTTGTTGTTGTCTGCTGAAAGTGGACTTGGTGTGTCTAGACCGATCGCCGTGGCGCCCCGTGCAGTCTCACCGCTGGTAAAGTCGCTGGGTGCCGTAGAGGAGTCATGGTCAAGCGCACCCACATGCCGTTGACTGGATGCTTACTTCTAAAACTTCTGTTTTCCGTGCCAAACCTTGCTGGCGTCTTGTGGTCACAATTAGTATACATGAATGCTGGTCTGCTAGTACTTACCTGACGCTCTGGGTGACAAATACAAGCTGGGTTGGGTGGTGATTTGAGTTTCTTGACTGCTGCCCATGACGTACGCTTCCTCTTGACCCGCGTACTTTAGCCTTTCATCACTTGGCCAACAATTTTGGGAATTTGATGCAGATTGCTGAGGCATGGCCGTCGAAAGCGCGTTACGTATGATGGTATCCACTGCAGGCACCA
>JABBWI010000607.1:0-28631 GCA_016647755.1 Suillus subluteus
CTTAACCGCATCCCACCCTCCCTCCATATCCATCAAATATTTGAGATGAGTAGCATCCAGCAAGCTTTCGAGCTCTGACAGCGCTGCGAAGAACGCGATGAACTCGTGTACGGAGTGTGGGTATATGACTTAGGAGGGACCCGGTGGAGCGGTAGGGACACTGGGGGATGACGAATGAGTGGGCGACGTTTGCATCGTCTGTGGGACGCGTGAGACACTGTCGGTTGAAAGCATGTGTGCGCCATCAGTGTACATCGAGCTCCTGAGCATCGAACGACTCGCAGGTGCTCAAAGCCCCGCCAAACACGCGCAACAGCCATCTTCCCAACCCGGTTAGATCCCGCGATCTTGAAGTGCGTACCTAGTCGGAGCGTGAGTGTGATTGCGCGGACGAGGGTGGTGGTGTTTGGCCTTGAGAGGATTTCTGAGGGGGTGAATTCCGAGGATGGGGATTGGGGTCTGTGTGAGCTTTGAGTTTGGAAGTGGTAGTGTTTCATATGAGCAGAGTGGTGATGGAATGATGGGGGTGTGCGAAGGTGGGAAGCAAACTTGAGTATACCTTGTATGTCGAATCCACATGTTTGGTCAATCGCAAGTATGTTGTGAGGGCATCCCGTTCACGTGCGCCTCCGTCGTAGAACCTGTGTTGGCGTCAGATAAGTGACAAGTGTGGAAGACAGAACGAAGAGCACTCACGCGGCTTCTTCGCTGTCTCTCCCAACGCATCCGACACCAGGTTATATTTCCCTTCCAGACGAGCTTCTACAGCTGCGAGACGACCAAAAGCAAGTGCTACAGCGCGGAGGATCTGAGTGGGTGTTAGCATCGTTCCTAGGATATTGTAGTCAACATACCTTGGCAGAATTGATGAAAGGCAGTACGGTGCCTCTGAAGCCGAGAGACCTTGTGAGTTGCGAGGTGAAGAGAAGGAGGTTGAGGGAAGGTTTCATGAGATACCGCTAGAAAGAGTTGGTTTGGTTCACGGGCGAGAGGAACATACTAGATACCAGCGACGCTTCAGGGAACGCAAAACTCTGCCAGTTCCGCAAGGGGCGTCAAGGGAGTTATGAGGGTGTGGTGCTGAGACGCGCTACGATTGAACTTGGTCATGTATTTAAATATTGATGTTAGGGCGAAGATGGGACTGCGGACGTCTGATCATTGAATATTGAGTGAGCGTACACACGCAGTGTCACGCCACTTCAAATTCAAACATCAAAGCTTTGGACTCTCGGAAGCGAAAGTTAGCCTACACATCTGAAGTTTGGACATTTGACGTCTTGCAAAATTTCAATCAAAAGCAGATCTAGACCTGGCTAGAGCATTCTAGACCTAGCCTGGAACGCTCTGGAGCGCTCTAGATTGCATTTTGAATGTGATTTCACTAGTGGCAAAATGCAGTAAAATCATGATGTCGAAACCCCCGTGTGTTAACTGAACCAGCCGAGTCACGTTAACATGTGACTTGCCGTGACCGTCTCGTTTCTTCTGGTTTCTTCATCTATCAATCATTGTAGGTCCATGATACATGGCGATATCGGATAAGTACTATGTTCGTTGGTAAGCTATGCTATCCTGACACGAACAACAGAGTATTGTCGTCGGGACATTGTAGTTCGATCCGGTTTTTACGGGTAACAAGTAAGTAATTGATGTATGCGCACTGGGCAGCTCTCAAATTTAAAATCTCTCCATACACAGTCCGCACATCAATTGGCTAGCTGCTAATACCACGTCTCACTCACCTCAAAAAACGAATCCCCCAACCCAAGTAGACTCCCACCCAGTGACTAGGTGGGAGTCCATTCGGGTTTGGGGATTCATAGTAGCGGGAGAGGTTCCGTCAAATTTTCAAATGTTCATTCAACCCCTTGTGACCCGCTGACTCACCTCGACACTGGACTAGTATTGTTTCAAAGTAAGCAAGTGCTCTGTTTGGAATCAGGGACTCGCTGCAATAATATATATTTGAAGTAGCTTATCTATGGCGATGATTTGGCTATGAGCTTTGTTGGTAAGCTAGGTCGACGGAATTAGATCCGCTCATCTGCTACGCATACTATGTATCCTGGACTAGAACTTTTGAAGGTGCTTTCTTGACGCCTCACAAGCAGTTGTGTCAGAAATAAACAGAGTTCATCCTGCCAGTACGCCACTCCATTATGATTGAATGATGTATGGCACAATATTAATAATTCCCGATAGTCACTAGGCTCGTAACCAGCGCTGCTGTATACTGAAGTAGATGGTGTGTCTACCTCTCAAAGACGTAGTCCAGACTTGTCATGAGAGATGGTCATGCCGAAGTCGACATTGACTCAGGCGTTCCTACCGATCTGTCGCTTGATCGTGTGATGTTGCAAATGCCGCTCTTACCCGTGCACATCCTCATCATGATCATCAGTTCATTATCAATAATATACAGCACTGACATAATGAAGTCCTGCGGCTAGTCCGTGTTAGAATTGGTAGAACTCGGGAACCGTTCTGGAAAAATGGTTGTGCCTGGCCCATGACAGAACTCTAGAGTATCCGACACCCGCGGAGAATCTGCCAGACATGTAATTAATAGCACAGTTTGAATTCAGTAGTACATGTATGCATCACTGATCAATATTTGACAATGTCAATTTCGACTCATCTGTCGAGATTGCACAGGATCTTGAAGCATCTTTCGCGTGGGCGCTCTCGACCAAGCCTTGTGACGCAGATGACCTTCTTGCTGGTCCAGAGAGTATCTCGCCTGACGACGATTGCTCCTGAATTTGAGGCTCTCAAAGAGTCGAAGAGGACCGAAGAAGATGAGAACTTTGACGAAGTTGAAGTGCTCGAGGGAAATGCTTTTGATTTTGATGAGTTGAATCGGATCGAACAAGGAGTAATTCCACAGGCTATTCCAGATGAAGTTAACTGACTCGGAGGTGGTGAATTACAATGGTGAGGATGACGGATGGCCCGGGGACGAGGCAACCGTTTGATATCCGAATCGTTGTTAGGCACGCCGTACGTCATAACTAGTACACATAGTCCTAGTACATCGGTTATAACCGGTAGAACTGACCCCAAGTAGTTCTGTCAGGACTTTCACTACATGGTCACAGGCACCCAAACTAATCACTATAAAACCTATGGACGGCGGTATACTATCTGTACGCACTCCAATACGCCCCATCCCGATATGACCATGGTCTCAGATGATCCCGTTTGGTGGCCGTTCATCAGTTCTTCTTCTCTTGTCAACTATTTTGTAGGTGTGTATAGAGAAATTTGGATGCCAATGGTGACATCTCAATATCGTCTCACAGCTGCAAGCTCTACTGTGGTGGTATACGACTGGGGTGAGCGAGATAATATATTCCAGAGGATCATTGATATGTACACAGTATTTAAGTACTGACATTCGGACAAGAGGTCAGTTGATATCATGACCTACGATCTTGCGCATCTCACTAAGAATGCTTTAACAGTTCGAACTAATCTTAGTGAGCAATTTGAGACCTGTATTGGAACCAAATAGGATGATGCAATTGACTTGGGGCAGAAGCAACGTTGGTCTTTCATGACCGTTCTTTACATTTGTGTGCGTTATCGCTACGAGTGCAGTTGGCATGTTGTACTGACTTCAACATATGCTAGGTGCGCTATATCGGAATACTATTTTCTGCGTACGTTTGCAATTCTACCTACATAAGACTGCAATGTGCTAATAAGTCATATCTCGCAACCAGCATCAACATCCTATGTATGTATCTTCAACTTAATGTGTTCGCTTCTTCTGACTGGCGGCATGCAGCGATTCTCCCTTTCTCGATTACCGATGTAGTGCGTATTCCGCACCGATGCCTGCTATTCCCATTCAACTACTAACTATGCTCTTATATAGGAGTGAGTGATATTATCTGCTGACTTGTGTCCGCAAGAAAATGACTTCAACAGCTGTAAGTTCATTTGAAGCATTTATGCCACCACCAAGTAACTGGTGTTTCAGGCACTATAATATGGTACGTAGGGACATGGACCCCTGTCATCGTCAATGCTATGCTGGGCGGTGAGCTCATCCGCGGCTTCCTTACTGATATTGACTTCACTGAAATATCATTTAAAGTCACCATGATTGCTCGGATAAATGCCATGTATCGGGGATCCAAAAAGTTGCTCATCTTTCTTGTTGTAACCTTGCTGGCTTGCACAATCGCCTCCGGAGTAATGGTGATAATTGAAAACCTGGGTTTTTCAGCGCGTAAGGTTTGATTATTGACGAAAGCATGGGGCACAAGAGACTCATGGGCATTTACCAGAGGAGGCCATCCTTTCCGGCTACTATATCTGCATTGACTACATGGACACGTACAAGACAAATCTGACTTACGAGAGTATGATATCCACCGCTGTGTGGGAGATCCTCGCCTTGTTTCTTACAGTCTGGATTGTTATAAAACACTTCTGTGAACTGCGACAATCGCCGGCAGGATCGACCATTGGGAACTGCTTAACGATGTTAATGCAGAGTCACGCGTTTTACTTTCTAGCGTGAGTTCGGTGATTTGGATGTCATTATCTTGTTTCGCTGAAGTTCTGCATGTGCTAGCTTTGCTATCGTGGCTTCCTTGAAACTCGGCTCACTGTCTCCAAATATTAGGGTGCGCCGACCTGTGATTAATATCTGCAGCTGACCACTCTCATCATTTCACATGTCTCTGCAGGACTCGTCGTCCATAGGAAGTGATATTTACTCTGGCATTTGGGCAATCGCGGAGGTATTGCAGATGTTTGTCCTGGGACCGCGTCTGATCCTCAGTATTCGAGAATATCACGCTAAGCTGGTGGCAAGGGCTGACTGGGAAATAGACTTGACGTCCATCAGTGCTTTCCAGGCTGGTGGAGATGCGTTGACCGGCGATGTGTAGCACATAACACGATCAAAATGATCAACCTCGGTACTATGCGGGGAGCATGTATATTGATTTGTTTCGTTGCGACATTCAGCCTCGTCATGCTACTATGTATTCGGTGTTCCGAAGTAATTTGGAAGGTAGAACTTTTCATACTTTCTGTCGCTGAATGGCTAATCGATGCTTGAAGTTCCAGGAGTCCACTTGATTACAAGGTCCCAGCAGAAACGGATCCCATGATACAATAACTACCAAGTTGCACTGCAGTCACTGGCTTTGCGCCATGTGGTCTAAGGCAAAATCTACTGCAGGCTTACTACAGCGGGACCTCAACACTGTTTAATTAAGTATATGACTCACTCACACGTGCCAATTGTGCACTCAAGCAAACAGGTTCATAATACATGGAAGGCATAAAGGGTATCAACGTAGAGTCTTTTCATATCGAAATGCGATATAATATGGTACATTACTGAGAAGTATCCAGGTAGTAGAATCTTTGAAAGCTGGGCTCATGGAGCCTCGATGATCGATTAGCCACTCTGTATCTACCACTGGTCAACTAGCCTGGAAAGCACTGATAGACGTCATGGCTATTCCCCTGTCGGCCCTATTAGTAGCCACAAGCTTAGCGTGATATTCTCGAATGCTGAGGATCAGACGCGGTCCCAGCACAAACAGCTGCAATACCTCGGCGATTGACCAAAGGCCAGAGTAAATATCACTTCCCATGGATAATGAGTTCTGCAGAGAAATGGTGAGAGAGTGGTCAGCTGCAGATGCCAGTCACAGGTTAGCACACCATAATATTTAGAGACACTGAGCCAAGTCTGAAGGAAGCCATAGCAGCAAAGCTATCACAGGCGGAACTTCAGTGAAACGATAGTAACATCCAAATAATCGAACTCACGCTAGAAAGTAAAACATGTGACTCTGTGTTAACATCTTGAAACGGTGCCCAATGGTCGATCCTGTCGGCGATTGTCGGAAGTGCTTTATAACAATCCAGGCTGTGAGAAACAAGGCGAGGATCTCCCATACAGCAGTGGATATAACACTCTCATAAGTCAGATTTGTCATGTCCATGTTCATGGAGTCAATGCATATATAGTGGTCGGAGAGGATGACCTCCTCTAGTAAATGTCCATGAGTCTCTTGTGCTCCAGGCTTTCATCAATGACTAGAACTTACGCGCCGAAACAGTCAGGTTTCCGATTACCACCATAACTCCGGAGGCGATCGTACAAGCCAGCAAGGCTACAACAAGAGAGATGAGCAACTTTCGAGATCCCAGATACATGGCATTTATCCGAGCAATCATGGTAACTTTGAATGGTATTTCAGTCAAGTCAATATTAGTCAGGAAGTCATGGGTGAGCTCACCGCCTAGCATAGCATTTACGATGACAGGGGTCCATGTCCCTACGTACCAAATAATAGTGCCTGAAAACCCAGTTACTTGGAGGTGGAATAAATACTTCAAATGAACTTGCAGCTGTTGAAGTCATTTTCTTGCGGACACAAGCTAGCATAGAACACCACTCACTCCTATATAAGAGCGTAGTTAATAGTTGAATGGGAATGGCAGGCGTCAGTGCAGAATACCCACTACATTGGTAATTGAGACAGGGAGAATCGCTGCATGCCCCTAGTCAGAAGGAGCGAACGCATTTGAGGACACATACACAGGATATTGATGCTGATTGCGAGATATGACTTATTAGCACATTGCAATATTATGTAGATAGCCTTTCAAACGTACGCAGAAAATAGTATACCAATGTAGCGCACCTAGCAGATGCTGAAGTCAGTACAACATGCCAACTGTGCTCGTAGCAATAACGTACACAAACATAAAGAACACTCATGAAGGACCAACGTTTCCTCTGCCCCGAGTCAACTGCGTCATCCTATTTGGTTCTGATATAAGGCTTTGCTCACTAAGATCAGTTCGAACTGTTAAAGCATTCTTAGTGAGAGATACGCAGGTCATGATATCAACTTACCTCTTGTCCGAATGTTAATGCTTAAATACTGTATACATATCAATGATCCCTCGGAACGTATTATATCACTCACCCCAATCGTATACCACCACTGTAGAGCTTGCAGCTGCGAAGCGATAGTCAAAAATATTGAGCTGTCATCATTGGCATCCCAATTGCTCTCTACGAACCTACAAAACAGTTAATAAAAGAAGAAGACCTGATGAGCGGAACAGCGGGAACATCTGGAACCATCGACATGTTCCAGGATAAGGGGTATTTGAGATATACCCAGATATCATGATACTACCGTTCATTGCTTTTATAGTGATTAGCTCGCATCAAAAGTTGTGGAGTGAAATCACGTAGAAATGGGACGGTAGTGGAGAAGCCCTCATCGCGAGCAGAGTACATTTTTAGATCCGCTGGATTTTTGAATACCGATCAGGTTTATGCATGATCCTGACAGGACGACCTAGTTTATCATGACGGTCATAGCACATTATGGTCTACCATTACCTTAATGATATGACCGTGACGGTCTCATCGCTGGGTTACAGCTGCTCATGCCAATCGGGCGGCTGTTTGTTGACTGCCACACGCGCGAAGGACGCGAAGGAGCGCAGTCGAGCTTCTGGATGAGCACGAAGGGCGGACAGCAGGGGAGAGCGCGGGAAGTCAGCGCTTCAGCTGCTGTCAGCCCTCACAGATGGTTCAAACTCCGTTTGATATCACCACCGTATCATGATGGCTGCAGCGCTGAATCCAGATCTCAACGCAAACAAGTCCCAGAAGTCTGCCATATGATAGACAGGCCGTGGAGTTGCCATTTCCTAAATGTTCTCGGATCAGTTTGTTCGTTGCTAAGGTATACCAACTCGTACTCATGTGCTTTATAGCAAATTTTCAACGCAAATGGCACCGACGAAACACAACTACAAACCGGAGTGCTCACCTACCAGCGCCGCTTTTATGGGCAATTTTCAATTATACTTGAAGGGCCATTGACTCCCTTTGAATTGAAGGTGGATATGGGTTGCCTGGGCGCCTATAAGTAAAGGTAGATATAGCACGTTGTGCCTGCATCATGGCAGAACTCACACGAAAGGAGGCTGGCAGAACCTGGCAGAACTCCATGCATGGTATCCGAGGCTCACGGAGATGTATTTTAGATACCCATCAGTAAACTACTGGGACCTGTACAGTAGACTGGTGACCAGCCCCTCTATGAGGCAAACAGTGGGGTCGACAAATACAGAGTCTACGGACCGGTTGACATCAGTGTCAATGAGCATCGAGAGGTCCCCGTCATCCCAAGACCATCCTTGAGACATTTTCCCCTTGAGAACAGCGCTTAGGACCAGTACTATCTCAGAAGAAGCCGAAGTTTGAATTCAAATCATAAATAGGGCTGTCCGAGTGCAGCGGCCAGTGGAACGAGAGCTGATCGCTGCCGGAGTCGACGAGCAAACCTGAACGACACGTTTGGTATGTAATAGCAAAGACTTATCTAACTCCCGAAAAGGCTTTTCCGTCATGTGATTCCAAAGCGCGCACGGTCCAAATTCAAACCCAGATTTACCAGTCCTTTATCGACGGTTTGCCTCAGAGGGGAGGGGCTGGTCACCAGTCTATCTGTACAGAGCTGTACATGGCGTGAGAGACAGACAGCTTGGTCCATTCTAGCTAGCTTACCACAGTAACACCTTTCCCTGTCAATCCTTGTACAGACACTCGATGGTAATCGGAAGCCGGGGTATTTCAACGCGTAAGTTTTAATTATTCATGAAAGCTTTGATCACAAAATTGACCAGAGGAGGCCGTCGCTTCCGGCTACCATATCTGCATCATCGAATTTGACACATACATGATAAATTTGAATGTAGTACGAGAGTCTGATATCCACTGTTGTATGGGAGATCCTCACCTTGTTTCCTGCAGTCTGGATTGTCATAAAGCACTTCTAGGTGTCGCCTGTCTCATCGCACCTCTTCGTCAACGCCTCCTGAGCCCGAGGCGGGGCAATCCGGCTAAACGTCCAACCCTCCGTCCCATCGCCCGAAAGAGTCAATATATGCGTGACACCTTGTCAGAGGCTGTCTGCGTGCGTCGACATCATCAGAATTCAGCATCGACAAAAAAAAACCACACAGAAACGAACCGTAAGGAGATGGCGATTAATGTTATCCCTAATGATTCTGCGTGCTCGTATGAGCTTTGAGTTTAGAGGTGATAGCGGGGGAATGAGGTGTAGGTGAAGGTGAGTCAGAAGAGGTAAAGGGATCCCTTGGAATGCATATATCCGCGTTCTTCAGCACGGATGTATCCCCGTCCCTTGGGGGAGCAGAGGAGAGTGGGGGGAGGTTGTGCAGGGTTGAAAGGAGGGTGTAGAGTCTTTTGGTAGATCTGTCGGGTTGTAGTTCAGTAGTCGAGCGAGTCGTCATTCAGTCATCGAATGCAGAATATCAGAATAAGAAAGCACGAGCAATGCAGAACACCAGAATGAGACCCATCGCTGCACACAGAAAACCCAAAACACTCACCGCCCAGTCAATCCAGCAACCTCCTGCAGATCTTTATACGCGTACATGAGTCGCTTTTCCTTGCCCTCTTCGTCCACAACTCCCGCACCACGAGAGCGCTTCCTCATGATAAGCAGCGGAATAGCTATCAGCCCGTACCCAGCAGCGGACCGGAGGGTTATGACGGAATCTTCTATCCATTTGTATGCCACGCAGATTTGTGAAGGGTGTTGGTTGAGGTTTTGAAAAGCTGGGTGGGTTCGGATGTATGGATAAGGGGATTGGCTGGAAGAAAGCACGATAGGTGAGGATATGAGGTGCAGGAGCGTTTGATGTGAGCAGAACTGTGACGGAATGATGGAGGTGTGCGAAGATAGGAAGCAAACTCGGACATACCTTGTATACCGAATTCGCATGTTTGATCAATCGCAAGTATACTCTTGTGAGGATATCTCGTTCGCGATCGCCTCCGTCGTAGAACCTGTGTTAGTGTCAGATGACGGCCACGGAAGACAGAAGGGAGGACACACACTTCGCTCTCTCTCCCGATGCGTCCATCACTAGCCCTATATTCGTCTTCCAGACGGGCTTCTACAGCTGCGAGAAGGCCAAAAGTAGGTGTTACGACACGGTGTGTCTGGGTAAATGTTAGTGTTGTTCCCAGGATATTGTAGTCGACAGACCTTGGCAGTAATATAAGACGAGGAATGTAGAGTGAGCGGTGAGCAGAAGTGCTTCACGGGTGTAAAGCGAAGGGAGGACTATGCGCAGGAGCCAATGAAGAAGACCAAGTCCTGAACTTGCATTCACGAGCGAAAAGTGAACAGCGTCAAAGGCCAGCTCGCTTTGACTGTGTGTTGGTACATTTGACGTGCTCGAGCTTGACTTGTCGCATACCTCATGCATATGGGCATTGTGAGGGTGTAATGCTGAGACGCGCTATCATGTATTACTGATGGAGTTATTCTGAGCGTTGGATTAAGCGGTGATAGCAATACGTATTGATGATGCCAGTGCCTGCTTCCCACTTTTCTTTCAGAGCAGCGACGTCTACGTTCCCAACTTCAAGTGACAGGCGGAGTGTGAAAACAACATTTGATTACGTAGAATTACATGATGCAGCACAGGACGGTACTACTTATGTTTTGACGTTTCTAAATCCTAGCAGCACCATCTGGACATCATTTTCATGTTCTCTTGAATTCGAACTGTGTTATCAGATATCTAAATTGCACCTCCGTGAGTCTTGGATACCATGTAGGTTCTGCCACCGTGATTTCTGCCAAGGACCAGGCACAACATGCTGTATCTACTTGTACTTCTAGAGGCGCCCAGGCAACCCACATCCCTCTAATTACAAGGGCTACGTGGGAGTCACGAGTACGAAACACTGCTGGTACGTTTTCGCCACTATTTGGCACTGCCTGAATGCCATTGGTGGACCGTGGCAGCTGCTAGTAGTGGCGTGGTACCAGGGCATCGCCTGGCATCGCGCACCCGTGACCCTAGTACCTGATTTCATTGAATTCATTCAACAACATTTGCTGTGAGTCTGATTCGAGAATCAGGCACCGGCTAAACTAATTACTATATTTAAAAGCGATCATGATGGGCGGCGGTATATATGTCTGCACACACTCAAATCATACGCCCCATCCCAATATGACCATAATCTCAGATGATCCCGCTTGGTGGCCGACCATCAGTTTCTGTCGTCTTTACAACTATTTTCTAGGTTCGTAGAGAGCAGTTTGGATACAAATGGTTTATCATCTCAATATTTATTTTTGACTATCGCTTCGCAGCTGCATGCTCTACTGTGGTGGTATACGACTGGGGTGAGCGAGATAATATCTTCCGAGGGATTATTCATTTTTATACATTATTCAAGTATTATCATTCGGACAAGAGGTGAGTTGATGTCATGACCTGTACATCTCACTAAGAATGCTTTAACAGTTCGAACTCATCTTGGTGAGCAAACTCCTGTATCAGAACCAAATAGAACTATGTAGTCAACTTGGGGTAGAGCCAACGTTGGTCCTTCATGACTGTTCCTTATATTTTTGTGCGTTATTGCTACCAGCGCATTTGGCATGTTATGCTGACTTCAACATATGCTAGGTGCGCTACCTTGGAATACTATATTTTGTGTATGTTTGCAAGGCTATCTACATAACTGCAATGTGCCAATAAACCATCCCTCGCAACCAGCATTAACATCTTGCGTACGTATCTTCACTTGCATTCGCTTTTTTCTGACTAGCGGCATGCAGTGTTTTTCCCTGATATCTGGATTTCCGATTCCGTGCGTATCCTGCACCGATGCCTGCCATTCCCCTAACTACGCTCCTACATAGGGGTAAGCGATGTCCTCGGTCACGTTGTGTCTCCAAGGTGACGATTTCGACAGCTGTGAGTTCATTTGAAGCATTTATTTTATTACTAAATAATTGGGGTTTCAGGTACTATCCTTTGGTACATACAGGCGTGGAACCCTGTCATTGTCAATACCATGCTGGGTGGTGAGCTCACCCGCGATTTTCTTACCATTGACTTGACTGGAATATCATTCAAGTCATCATGATTGCTCGGATAAATGCCATGTATCAGGGATCCAAAAAGTTATTCATCTTTCTTGTTGTAGCCTTGCTGGCTTCCACGATCGCCTCTGTAGTTATAATGGTTATTGCAAACCTGGGTGTTTCAGCGCGTAAGTTTTAACAATCGATAAACCTCTGGAGCACAAGAGACTCATGGTCATTTACCAGAGGAAGCCGTCCTTTCCGGTTACCATACCTGCATTGCCAATATTGACACGTACATGATGTATCTGATTTTCGACAGTGTGATATCTACCACTGTATGGGAGATCCTCGCCTTGTTTCTTACAGTCTGGAGCACTATAAAGCACTTCCGTGAACTACAAAAATCGCCAACAAGTTCGACCATTGGGGACTGTTTCACGATATTGATAGAGAGTCACACGTTTTACTTTCTAGCGTGAGTTCGGTGATTTGGATATTACTATCTTGTTTCACTGAAGTTCTGCATTTACTAGCTTTGCTGCTATGACTAGCTTCACGCTTGGCTCACTATCTCCAAATATCACGGTGCGCCGACCTGTGACTAGCATCTGCAGCTGACCACTCTCTCATCATTTCTCTGCAGTACTCATCACACATGAGACGTGTTAATTACTTTGGCGTTTGGTCAATTTCCCAGATGTTGCAGATGTTTGTGCTGGGACCGCGTCTGATCCTCAGCGTTCGAAAATCTCACGCCAAGGTCGTGGCCAGGGCCGACGGGGGAACAGGCATGACGTCCATTGCTTTCCATGCTGGTGGAGATGCATTGACCAGCGGAGATGAGTCGACTTACGGAGATGTGTAGCATACAAAACGACCCCCACGTGGGTACTGCGCGGGGAACATCCTTTTTTCGTTTTGATATTTAGCCTCGTCACGCTATGTATTTCGTGTTCCCATGTAGGATATAATTCTCTTTAGCATGGGTACTCATTTGTTTCGTTGTGATAAGCTTCATCCCGCCATGTAGTTGGTGCTCCGAATTGTGATTTGGAGGGTAGAAATTTTCGTACTTACTTTCTGCTAACTGGGTCACGGAGTCCCCTCTAGATACGGAGTGGGCCAGTGGCTAATTAATGCGTGAAGCTCCACGAGCCTTTCAACGATTCTGCTATTTGGAGACTTCTCGATATTATATCGCATTACAATATGAAAACACTCTACGTTGATAACCTGTGCCTTCCGTGCACCATTAGCAATAGCCACAAGTGAGCGAGTCATGTACTTAATTAAACGGTATCGAGGCCCCAGCAGAAACAGATAGGCTAACTTGTCCAATAACAACTACCGCGGTCTTAACATACGACAGACGAGCTTAGCGGCACCACACCTTGTTACCAGATCACCAGACCCTGTGTCTACACCCACTTCACATATATGCCAGCCTATCATAAATATGTCACATCAGAAGGCCATCGCCCCACTCGCCCCATATACAATATCTCGCGCCCCCTCCCTCACAAAAAATACTCAACCTAAGAAGGAACCAACACATCACTTCGCCTTCAACTCCTCCCCAAGCTCCCTCACCCTCTTCTCCCACACATGCGACTCCTCAATCCGTGCTTCTAGCACACGTATCTCTTCGTGGACGCGCGCAAGGTATTTGGCTCCCGTGTCTTCTGTGCGTGCTGCCGCTGGTTCACGTTCGCCATCCCCCGCGGTTGATTCGCTTTCACTAGGCGGTGTCGCCAGCCCACTCTCACCACGCCCCTCCGTCGACCCCTCCTCAGCCCGAGGCGTAGCAATCCGGCTAAACGTCCAACTCCCCGTTCCATCACCCGTAAGAGTCAATATGTGTGTGTGATACTTTGTCAGGGACGGTCTGCGTGCGTCAACATCATCAAGATTCAGCATCGACAGAAAGAAAAACACAGGACGCACCGCAAGGAGATAGTGATCAATGTTATACCTAATGATTTTGCGTGCTCGTACATCTGGCCTTCGACGTCAGAACTCACGGCAGATGTGCATTCTGTTGCGTTTTGGATTAGATCAGATACCAGGGATAGACGGATGAAGGCAAGAGACTAACCATCTAGAATCGCGAATTTGGGACGATGGTAGAAAAGGCGAGCCATTGCCAGCTGTTAACAAGGATATCAATACCATTCTGTCACGTTCCAACAATCCCTCAAACAAAACAAGATCCAACACAAAAAAGAACGAGAGAAAGAAAAGCCAAACATCAAAAGAAAGAAACACACCCTCTGCTTCTCCCCCCCACTCAACACATCCCTCCACTCCTTAATCGCATCCCACCCACCCTCTCTATTCACCAAATACCCAAGATGAGCAGCATCCAGTAAGCTTTCGAGCTCTGACAGCGCTGCGAAGGATGCTGTGAACTCGGATACGGAATGTGGGTATATGACTTGGGATAGGAGGGACCCTGAGGGGTGATAGGGACGTTGGGGGATGACGAATACGCCTGGGCGGGCCGTCTGGGTCGTCTATGGGACGCGTAAGTGCGTCATCAGTGTCCATCGAGCCCCTGAGCATCGAACGACTCCCAGGTGCCCACAGCCCCGCCAAAACACGCGCAACAGCCGTCTTCCCAACGCCATTTGATCCCGTGATCATGAGGTGCATACCTGGTCTGAGCGTGAGCGTGAGTGCGCGGACGAGGGTGGTGGTGTCTGGCCCTGAGAGGGTTTCTGAGGAGGCAGGATCCGAGGATGGGGGTGGGAGTGGGATTGGTTCAGCGTGAGCTTTGAGTTTGGAGGTGGTAGCGGGGGAACGAGAAGGTATGGGTGAGGGTGAGTCGGGAGAGGTGAAGGGATCCCCCGGAATGCATATATCCACGTTCTTCAGCGCGAATGCATCCCCGTCCCCTGGGAGTGCAGGGGGGAGTGGGGGGAGGTTGTGTAGAGTCGAAAGGAGGGTGTAGAGTCTTGTGGTGGATTCGTCGAGTTGTCATTTAGTAGTCGCATGAGTCGTAATTCAGTCATCCAGTAAAGAATATCAGAATAAGAAAGCACGAGAAATGCAGAACACCAGAATGAGACCATCAATATACGCAGAAAACACACCAAGCACTCACCGCCCAGTCAATCCAGCAACCTCCTGTAGATCTTTATATGCATACATCAGTCTCCCACCTGCGTCTGCGAGGGAGAGGAGGAGACGGCGGTTGGAGATGTAGGCTATGTGAATTTGTCAGTTGTGTTTGCTCGTTGGCAGATATAAAACGAAAAGGGGACGAGGATCAAATCCATGGCACACCAAGCACTAAAACACTCACTTTCCGTCCTGGTAGCAACGATGTCATCCGTGTCGCTCTTCCGCTTTCGTGCCCGCTTTTCCTTACCCTCACCCTCTCCATCCACGACACCCACATCACGAGAGCGCTTCCTCGTGATAAGCAGTGGCACAGCTATCAACCCGTACCCAGCTGCAGACCAGAGGTATTTGATGACGAAATCTTCTGTCCATTCGTATGCGATGCGGATCTGTGAAGGGTATTATTTGAGGTTTTGGGAGATGGAAGGGGTAGGTTTAGGATGAGGAGAGATGTATGAAGAAGGGGATTGGATGGAAGAAAGCACGATGGGTGAGGATAGGAAATGGAGTATGTCATATGAGCAAAGCGGTGAAGATGTGCGAAGGTAGGACGTAAACTCGAACATACCTTGTATATTGAATTCACATGTTTGATCAATCGCAAATACGCCCTTGTGAGGATATCTCGTTCGCGTGCGCCTCCGTCGTAGAACCTGTGTTGTCGTCAGATGAAATGACAAGCATGGAAGACAGAACGAAGAGCACTCACGCGACTTCTTCGCTCTCTCTCCCGATGCGTCCCACACCAGCTCTGTATTCACCTTCCAGACGGGCTTCTACAGCTGCAAGACGACCAAAGCAGGTGTCACAGCGCGGAGAATCTGGGTGGATGTTAGCGTTGTCCCTAGGATATTGTAGTCGACAGACCTTAGCAGTAATGTAATAATTGATGAAAAGAAGTATGGTACCTCTGAAGCCGAGAGACCTTGCGAGTTGGGAGGTGAAGAGAAGGAGGTCCAGGGAGGGTTTCATGAGATTGCCGCTAGGAAGAGTTAATTCTGTTTATGCGGAGGGAGAAAGGACATACTATATACCAGAGATGCTCTCTGCCCAAGCGTCAACATCTGCTGTGATGTATTGGTCGATGCCATGGAGGGGAACGCGGTAGTAGCGGAGATGGGGGGGCGGGGGAGAGGTAGAGGTCGTGGATGTATCGAGTCAGGCGGGTTCTGAACCTCAGGGAGAGTGTAGATTGAAGGTGACGGATCTGAAGAGAGTATAAACGGAGATAAAAGAGAGTCGGGGAGGATACGTACCATGGAATTTGTGTATATGCTTGGTATAGCGAGTGCAAACCATAGAGCGAGGCCAGTCAAGAATCCCTTGCCATCGGCACTAACCAAGTCCCTTACTATGCGACCGTCTAGGCGTGCGACAGCTATGCTCAGCACTGTACGAAGAACGAGGAAAGTAGAGTGAGCAGTGAGCAGGAGCGCTTCACGAGTGTAAAGCGAAGGAA
This sequence comes from Suillus subluteus, assembly GCA_016647755.1. Classification (NCBI taxonomy): domain Eukaryota; kingdom Fungi; phylum Basidiomycota; class Agaricomycetes; order Boletales; family Suillaceae; genus Suillus; species Suillus subluteus. The sequence goes on from JABBWI010000607.1 coordinate 16,510, forward strand.
GGACTATGCGCAGGAGCGAACGGAGTTGATGCACAAATGGAAGACCAAGCCCTGGACTCGCATTCACAAGCGGAAAGTGAACAGCGTCAATGGCAAGCTCGCGTTGACTGTGCGTTGGTAGACCGAGAGCATTCGATGTGCTCGAGCTTGACTTGTCTGTGAAGGGATTAAACAGTCTAGACCGAAGAATGAGAACTGTTGCGAGCAGAACAAGCAATGGTCGTCGCGATGTCTGGTGTCGAAACAGTTCGTTGAGGTTGAGCGGTTTCGAGAATATAGCCATGCTCGCTGTGCGTTACAGCGAGCAGCGCAGGGGAACTTCGTTATGAAGCGCGCATCAAACAAGCATGTGATTACCCGATCGGTTAGCAGTGTGACTTGTTCAATGTTTGCACTTTTGTCTGAGGCGCTGGTATCCCTCAAACTCCACTATCTCTGCAAGTTAGTGCACAACTTAGGCGGGTTTCGTGTAAAATGTGTAACTTCAAGCTTCGAGGGGCATACTTGGAGTCGGAACTTGCTAGTAAGTTATGTTGCATGAAATGAATGATTCACCCGTACTTCAACTACTTACATTCATACAAGGATATCAACCACAGACTCGACAAGTCCCCTCTTTGCACCGTCAACACGGTGCTGTCTAGCATTAGTAGTAATAGACACAAATGCACTAAACTGCACGGACTCTATAAGTCGCGCGTCCGATCTCATTTCTTCGACCATCTCACCGTTGAAATTGGCAATTCTCACCTGGTCATGCCTGCAAGGACGGAACCCTCAGAGCACTACGCTTGGACATGCAAAGCACCTAGCAACGTAAGGGATTGGTCGAGTGAATACCTGATGCAGAGCCCAGGCCGGTCATGATGACTGGACAAAGACCTCCAAAACCCTGTCGAATCTCGGTGTCAAGTAATTCAACATCCATGTCAGTCTTTACTCGACTCTCCAAATCGAGTTGACCTCCATCGATGTGACTTATCTCTAGCAAATACCTCGATACTGGTGCTCACTCGATGCTGTAACAGATAATGGATTCGCCTTCAAACGGATGTGGTTGATTAAAGGACAATGGACTCACGCGTTACATGGTCCACATCCACTAGTAACCTCCGCAAAGCGTCCCTATAAGAATTCCACAAGCGTCTGTCCACTGCAAAGCACAACTCCGCGTGCGTCTGTCCACCACAAACCACAATGGCATGACCACCGCTGGGAATCGTTTATATACCTCCCTCAATACCTACCCAGCACCATCATCACCCCAAGTTGAATCACGCATTCACCTCACACATAATAAAGCAGCATTCCCCACTCATATTCTTCTATAACCAATCATGTCTAGTGTAAGCCTAATCACGCGCATACCTCATGCGCTAACTTGAAGACTAACTCTTGAAATATTTAGCTCCGAACCTGCTCTGAACCTGGCTGCAACGAAATTTTTTACCAAGTTCGTCGACTTCAAGAGACATGAGGCCGCACATTCAGTAAAGTACGTATTTCTCCTGTATGGTATACAGCTGACCTCACCTACATTCGGTCGCGCAGGGGATACATCTGCACCTGGCCCGGGTGTGACTTTGCGACAATGATTGCATCTAGCTATGAAATCCATTATGCTAAACAGTACGTGCCAATTCATCACCGTCGTTGACTCTCCTGATCAACAATTTTATTTTAGTACGGGCGAGAAACGCTACGTCTGTCCCAACGATGGTTGTGACTACAAGATTCACGACCCTGCTCAGTTCACGCGCCACCGGCAGAAAAAAACATGGGTACGTCCCTCAGGCGCGCGGTCGTGGTGCCCCCTCCGCAAAAGGGTCAAGCGGGACCAAGTCATCGTCCCAGCCCCCGGCACAGCCTCCCCCTGGTACATTCCACCAGCCCGTGCAGCCACAACCCATACCACCCCGACACACGCCATTCTACCCCACCCCATACAAACCCCAACCCACTCAATACCAGCCTCCCCCCACCTGTCTACAACCCGTCGTTGGGAGTCTTCTACGACTCAGCAGATACCGCGGACGACTATACCATGTATACCAGTCCCGCCAGGGCTCCCAATGGGTGGACTGAGGGATGTATGTGTCCTGAATTGATGCAGAGACGCCCTTCGGAGATGCTGGGCCCTAAATATGGGGGTTATTAGTGTTGCATGATCTCGAGGCTCGAGAATTGTTTCTGTTTTTTTTCTTGCTTGATGATGTTTTTTTCGTTCGTTTGTGTGTGGACTCTGGGCACCCTTGCATTCATTTGTACATCTCATTTATCACTTATTTATGTAAAAGCACTTTGCGATGTTTTGTCTATAGATACACTCTTTTATCCATGTAACAAGAATAAGGTAGATACGTACAGATACAGATCGAAAAAAATGCAAGGCAACGAATGTTTTCTGCACAATGTAAGATATGCCTTACGTAAGTTATGTTTGGTGTATATACCTAGCCTGTGTTTGAAATTTTCACCCCTACCACACTGCGCCATTTTCACCTGGCCAAAAGCAAACCTTGGCACGTCAAGTCTGCGACTCTGCGCTTCTTCTGTGGTCGGCCTCTAGTCACTCGTTTCGATTCCTATCAACTTTTTATCGCTCCATGCCCATAGTACCTATGGTGCAAGAAGGAGTTACTAGTCCCTGAGTTCTCGTTGCGTTTCGGGTCTCCTTACTAAGTTACGAGACTCCGATCGGCCTCCCTGAGATGTGTTGCTCATACTTTTCCATCCCATCCGCTTTATCATCGCCTCACTCGCAATCTCAGCCTACCCAACACTTCATCGCCTCCTAGTGCCTACATATATCAATCCCTCCTCTGCAATCCCGACAAGCCCCAATACCTGCAGTTCGGCGTGTTCCCGTATATACCAACACCAACATCGTTTGCTCCTCTGTCCAAACTCCAAAGTACTCCAACACTCAGCGGGACCTGTTCCGTAAGCACAACCGTCTGCATAAATACGAGTTCAGTCGGACCGTCTGGGCCCGCACGTCTCTCGCTATTTACCCTCGTCATCCCAATTCGAGTGTGGTCGATGGTAACTGCAGCACCGGATCCGCTTGGGCTCAATGAAGTAGCCTGATCAACGAGCCACAGTCCTGCTAGAGGTACTCAATGCGTAACCCTGGAGCAGCTAGGATGAACGGAGGTGCTGTGCTGAAAGGGTACACAGGAGTGAGTCAGTGGTCAAGTACTTGCGATGGCATCAGGAGTGAACAGACTTCCACCAGCCGCTACAAGCTTGACAGCACTACTGAGATCCGGTGCGTGAATCTTAGCGTCAGGGAGAGATCTCCACTCATAGTTCACCAAGAGCCCTTGTATGACCTATATCCACTTCGCAACTTACATAAATAAATACCACGACAGAACCTGGAATAAATAAAACAGATTCTCCCGCTCCCTGCATACTACCCACCTCATCGCGAGCCGTATCGAGCATCTCCCGCGCTACACACTACTGCTAGTTGATACATGGACGCGCCTCTGAAAAGAGATTGAAGTCATAGCGGTTGCTGTATCAGAGTTGGCCACAAGCTTAGCGTGATATTCCCGAACACCGAGGATGAGGCATGGTCCCAGCACAAACAGCTGCACGAACTGGAATATCTGACTGAGACCGAGAAAAATCTGAGTGTCCAGGGAATATGTGTCCTATAGAAATGATGAATCATGGTCGCGTGTAGAGGTCAGTGACAGATCGACATACCGCTGAGAGTGTTGGAGAGAATAAAACGATCTGGAAGCAAGAGATAGCAAAAAAACTAGCATGTACAAAACTTCAGCAGAAAAGAGAACCGCATTCAGATTATGAGCTCACCTTGCAAAGTAACCCACATGAGTTTTCATTAACACCGTGAAACAGTCCCCAATAATACCACTTGTTGAGTGTTGTCGTAGTTCACGGAAGTGCTGTACAGCAATCCAGACCGCGAGACACAGGACAAGGACCTCCATATAGTGCCTAGTATCCAAGTCATGGAATCCAGAAATAAGGAATCTTCCGCATAGCCAATGATGCCACTGATAGGTGCCGGAGAGAATGGATTCCTCTGGTATTTGTCAATGAGCCTGATGCACTAATTATCTCATCAATAATTAAAGCTTACCCCCTGCAACCTGCATCGTCATTATTACAACCACCACTGCGCTGGCGATTCTGACGGCCAGAAAAATGACAATGAGAAATATCAGCACCTTTCTGTATCGCTGATACATGGCATATAACCGAGTGATCATGATGACTTGCATGATGTTTCAGTCAAGTCATATCACCGAAGTGTATAACTCACCGCCCAGCATCACATCTACAGCGTCACCCATCCAATCAAGTGCGTTGTAAATGATAAGGCCTGACAATCCAGCAAACATTAGTTATCAGCTTCGGAAGATCACAGGCTCGGAACAAACTCACAACTGTGGAAGTCGTTATGTTGAATCAACGACTTGTTCGAAAGTCTCACTCATCCCTGCATGGTAGTTCAGTTGTTTGGACGGAAATGGAAGGCATCAGTGTGGAATTCTCACTGCATCTGTCATCGAAATTGTTGGAACATTGGATGTATGCCGCCCGTCCAGATCTATGCGAGGATACATACCCAGTATGTCTATCCTGATTGTAAGAGATGGGTAATGAGTACAACACCAATGGCCTCAACATCCGGACGTACACAGCATATCCTATTCCAGCATAGCACACCTTGGGTAGTCACGAAAATTGGACTTGCTAAGCATAAATATTGAAACACGAGGTACATACAATGCGATCGAGAAAGGTCATTAGGGACCAGCGTTGCCTCTGCCGTAAATTAGTTGTTTCACATCGTTCTTTTGAGGTGGGAGTCTGCTCACCCAGATCAGTTCAACCTATAACGCATTCTAAGCGAGGTAGCTGCCCCAGTAATGATTTGACCTACCTCTTGTCCGAACGTAAGTCCTAGAAATACTGTAATGATGTCAGCGGTCTTTTCATACTTGGTTTTGCTCACCCGAATCGTACATCACCCCGACAGAGGTGGCAACTGCGAAATGGCAGTGAACGTCAGTCATTGTCATCATGCTGCTGACTCTCCACAAACCTATGGAATAGCTGCCAATAAGATTCGCATTGACGATTGGCCACCAACCGGGATCATTCGAGACTAGAGTCATATTATTAGAGGATGGGAGTGAGCGAGCGGGGGAAATTGGTGGACGTATAACGATCGCATTCGTGCTTGATATACCACAATCCAGCGTTTACATCGCCAAACTGGGATTTGAGGGATGATACCTGATTGATCGAAGTAAGTGTTTCAGCCTGAATTCCAGTAGAAAGACAATGTGCATCCAGGGATACCGATGGTATCAAGGTAACGGCATTCTTGCTATAGTCGAGTGAGGGGTTCGGCCTCGGCTCATCAACGACACCAGTGATCCAACGCAGGCGCCTAAGTTGACCACGTGGCAGACATCATCAATTGCGACACGAGCAGAATCCACAATCTTTCTTCAAATTCATGGACACGTTGATTAGTATAAATACGACCCAAAGTACATACATGTGTCGTATCCAATTCCCTGTCATAAAACACGATCGACGTGTGGAGTGACGAGGGCAGTCGCACAAAGAAAGCATGAGGTTGTACAGAGAAGGGGGGGAAGGCACGGTTGTACAAAAGAGGTGTTTGTTGTGCAAAGACAGAACGATCAAGTGATGTGGACAGGAACAGAGGCAATAGGAATAAGAGTGATGACGAAGGGGGCGGTGACGGTACACACTTGAATGCGAAGTTAATGAACGTGTGATGACTCCGTTGATAAGTGTGTAATATTAATGATGGGATGGGATTGATGCAATGGTAGATAGATAGATGAAGGTCGTCAACGAGCCTGAGGAGCAAAATAGCCGGTTGGGGGAGAGAGAGGATCGGAGAGAAATCTCCCGTTCATTGAGGGGAGAATTGCCTCCATCCGTAAAAAAAAAAAAAAAACCCCCGTCCCAAGGAGACGTAGAGACCGATATTGATGAGATAAAGAGACCGATGAATAGGGAGTATGAAGTGCGCAACTCGTGGCACGAACGAGAGTGACAGTGGCCACTTAAAGAACGAAGGAATGTGCAAGCGTGCATCATCACGCATGATAATAGCGGACGAAGGAGCGAGTGTGTGGGCGTCCTAGGAAATACAGAACAAAATATGGATCGTCAGCATATACAATGTGAGGGAAGCGTGCGTGGACGTGTCTGGATAGCGAGCAGAGGTGTAGCAGGTGTACGAAAGGCGTACTCGGGGATGCAGTCACGGAGACTCAAGGGATACCGCAACAGGAGATCTGATGGGAGACGACAGTGGGATACTTGATGGAGGCGATGGAGTCGCCTGTGGATACGGGAGTTAACGTTCAGGACTAAACATCCTCGGAAGGGTCTCGCATGAGGTTGCGGCGGATCAGGAAAACCCTCCCGCATAAACGTACTACAACTCGTGCCTTGGTGGATATTTGTTGATTGTCCGAGTGCGCTGGGACAACGACCGAATTGACATATACAGCACGCGAACAAACTACTAGTGGCAGACCAACAGCAAAAATGCGCGTCCGCATAGCATGACGCAATCTGATGCTATAGCCACCGAACCGGCGGTTATTCGTGCATTACATGGCGGAGTTGCGTTTCAGCGCTAAGGTGACAGAGCTTTTGTGATGCTGACAAGTACTCTTGCACAGGTTGTTCTCGGCTTATATCACCAAGACTATTCGTACAAGGTATTTAAATTGTCAAGTGTGTTTCACAACCTTAACCTTCCCGGTACCGCGTCATTCTCTTCGATAATGTGGTCTACTGTCGAGATACCCCGAAATAAACGTTGCAATGATCAAATAAGTGCCTGCGCTCCGCCCAGGAATTCGAACATACCGTTCAGGGTTTGGCTCCACAAGGAACTTCAGCACGTCCCTACATTGACCTTGAAGATCGAACATCACAAATCAGCGTAAGCCTTGGGTAAGTGTAGGTCACAAATACCGAAATCAATAGTGTCAAGTTTGGCGACTTGTCTGAAAATGTCCTCCAAAGTCAAATTATCTGGATCATCTAATGCTGAATTCCCAAGAGGGGAAAGCATGTCGGAAAGCAGTCTGATCTTCCTTCTAGTAGGTATAGAGGCTTTGATGGGAAGTCAATCTCCCTTGGCCAGACCTAAAAACAAAGACAACTAAGTAGCCGTAGTAGTGAGTAGTACCGTTGCAACGTTGAACGGTTCAGGTTGTTCAAGGTGAACGTTTGAACGTGTGCATACATTTAAAGTTTTAAACTTCAAACATGCTTGTGCGCGGAGATTCAAATATTCAAATATGATATCCTCCAGCCTCTGGCCAGCGCTCCAGCGTTGTCAATCAAATAATAATATTCCGCCTTGAAGGTGACGCTCAATTGAACTTTCACAACTTGTATGGTTTGCCCCCCATCTTTTACACTAATCTGGACCTAGCTGTGATCCCCGATCAACCTCTGCCGACTCATGATGTCCAGCGGGTCGATATGCCTGCCAAATTGTCATTGATGAGTCCTGAATATCGTATAAACGTGTAATAGTGTGCGTGGAGTTCTCCATAAAATCCCGCGGACAAGATGATTAATATTACGGTCCTACGGATACACTAGTCCGATGTTGGGACATTGTCTTTTCATGGATGCAGTTCATGTATCGGCATTTTCTACCTTTCCCGCCTCAGGGATCCCCGCAAAGATCACAGCCTCTGCGATACTATGGACGCAGTCTTGTTTGCTATGTGGGCTCACTCTCAGATGAAAGTCTCTATCGCGGGATGGCACCTTATTCAGACAAACATAGCTGTTCAACAGTTCATTGCGAAGCTACATATTTTACTTTTTGAAAAATTGAAGGATGAGGATCTGCTCCGGCATGGCGGGAGGGAAGGCGTCGATGGTGAGAGCATTGAGAAGGCAGGATACGTGAGGAGGATCTTGTACGTACCGCTACATACCACCCTGTATGCATCTGCGCTGGAAATCGTGGCAATATAGCTGACAACAAAAATGGTCCAACAAAATCATTGTGAGAGACACTAATTAAACCCGAAGGTGTCATCTTAGACCATTCTTGTTTAAAAAGGCCTCAGATAGGTTCTTTGATCGCTCTTGTAGTTTTATTCTACTCATTGAAAGAATCATTTCTACAAGAACCTGAGCATGTCAAATCTGATTTTTCTCAAGGGGGTGGAAACCTTGCACAAAAGTAGTGGTCTCAGAGTGATCAGCACCTATGATAGCATTGGTGCCCAAGGCAGGAAACACGCACCATCGCTCTTTCCATATGTTTAGTATGTAATCCCTTCGAATGGGTCCTGGGCTAACCTGTCTCAGATCTGAGTCCATTTGTGCAAAATCTCAATCACTGCAAGATTGCATATATATTGTCGCTCCTCAAATATTCATCAATAATCACACTCAACCTTTAGCCGCTCACCCTGTATCAACAACATGCCGACAACCCACCACTGCCAAGTTTGTAGGCACCCCGGCTTTTGCAATAGGCATCAAATGAAGTGCCCATTCCATAAAAAAGTCTTTTACTACAAAGATACTACTTTTGGACAACCTCAAAGATGCAAGAGTTGCTATCATGGGTGGCCATGATGATACCAGCGGCTGGAGTGGGCAGGAATTTTGTCGAAGGGGTTATATTGATGTCTTGTGTAAGTCCTTCAGCCTTCTTGCCGCCAAGTTGTTGTCGAGTTAATTTTCCCGTGATAGCTCTCTGGCTGGGACGATTCCACATCCAAGTCTTTTGCTTTGCGCCTTCCGACAGGAGATGGCCTCTACAGATATTAAATAAAACTGCTTGCATAATATCCTCTTGTATTACTATGATTTCGCTAATGAACGTTAAATTAATATTGTATTGCAACTAGTACTTATACCTTACCTTGTTTGGTGGATATTTGTTGATTGTCCGGTGGGCAGGTCTTATGGTAGACAGTAGGCATGCCTTTTTTTTCTTCTCTCTCTCGTGTTTTAGGTCTAGTTTGATATTGTTTGAAAGCCAATCCGTTTGTGGTTGATTAGCGCGTTGACCCAATATTCCCGGACCAGTCCCCAAGATATAGGCTTTTAGCGCCGAAAGAACCACCGAATTGACACAGAGGCATTCGAACAAAGTACGCGTGGCAGACCGTCAACAGCAAGAATGCGCGTTTGGGTAGCATGACGCGATGACGCTATAGCCACCGAGCCGGCGGTTATTCGTGCTTTACATGGCGGAGTTGCTTATAAGGTGACCGAGCCTTTGTGATGCTGACTGTCTGACACTCTTGTGGCACAGATTGTTCTCGGCTTATATCACCAAGACTATTCATACAAGGCATTTAAATTGTCAAGTGTGTTTCACAATGCAAGAAATACAAATCGATGAAACAACGTCAAGTGCACAAAAAAGCTGATTGTGTGCATGCTTGATCTGCGTAAATTCAAGTTGGAGTCGAAGAATTGGTGAGTGGCACAGTGATACTTGATTTTAAAGGTGTCGTTCAACCCACCACCAGTGCAAAGTCTGTGACCACGCTGGTTTTTCACGAAGCACCAAGATTGCTGTAATGTCCATCCCACAATCGTTTGACACAAACCTAGTACTGCAGCACACCCTCAAAGATGCAAGTAGTGCCATCATTGGACTTGGAGGTGACAGACCTACACCAGAGGTTGTGGTGGACAGGATGCTTGGTGAAGGGGGCTATAATGAAGTTTTTTTGATATCTTGGGCAAGTCCTTGAGCCACCTTGTCAGTTGTTGTCGCGCTAAATTCTTCCCATTATAGCTCTCAGGCTGGACGACTCCACAGGATCCAAGTCTTTCGCTTTACGTATTCCGAAACCAGATTCTCTCCTGCCTCATCAGATATTAAACGAGGTCGCTTCCATATCCTTGATATCTGCACGTTGCCCCAATATTCCAGTCCCCAAGATATACGCATTTAGCGCTGACGGACCGAACCCATTCATCGCTCAAGAATATGTCGATGGCGAACCTTTGAGTACTATATGGAATCGCTATACCGAGACGGAGAAGCATTCAGTCGCCCTGAAGATTGCTGAGATAATTGTTGATATGGCGGAGACGCGTTTCAGTGCTATAGGCGGGATTGCCAGTCCCACAAGCTATACCCTTGGACCGACCGTTGAGGGAAGCAAGTTCTTCAAGGGACGCGTGAGTCTTCGTCGCTTTTGCATTGATTTCTCTGATTGATTTATTACATTCGGATAGAGCAAATTTCACTCCAATAGATGCTACCCCATCGGTCCATACAAAACCACAAAGGAATACATTCTCGCTTGCTACGACAAAGAGATATACTATTATACCCATGCCCCCGCGTCCGATATCGATTCTGGTCTTTTCGAAATTACGTCTGTCGAAGATTTTGTGCAGCAGCTACGAGATAAGAAGCGTCAGCTAGAGACCAGCTTCGTTACTGAAGACGAGCCATTTGTGCTCGTGCATGGAGATTTTCACGGTCGGAATATCATGATGCATGGTACGCAGGTACAAGCTGTCCTTGATTGGGAATTTGCAGGTGCATATCCTTTGGGTGAGCTATTAGGAGGGATGGGAGTCGATGTCGTGGAAGTCGAGGACGATAAATCAGAAGAGGAGAGTGTAGTCTGGAGCAGAAAGATTGTGCGTAGGGTCGAAGAGATGGCGAGACAAAGAGGGTGGGATGCGAAGGAGTTAACGCCGTTATTGGGCGATGGAGATCCTGTCCTCGCTGAAGCAAGGATGGAAATGTTTCCGGCTGAGTACTGAATAATATGCTGGATAGGTTCTTTCTTTGTAGTTTTGTTACGAATCCGACGCCGCGGTTCTTCACCTCATCACTAGTACGGTTGTGAGTGATCAATTTGTTCTAACGGTGAGTGCTGAAATTTGACTTGTTCAATGTTTGCACCACACAATGAGCCGCTGATGTCCCTCAAACTCCACTGTCTCTGCAGTTAATGCACAACTTAGGTATACTTCGTTGGGTTCCGTGTAAAATGCGCCACTTCAAACTTCGAGGGGCATACATGGAGTCAAAACTTGCTAGCACGGTAAGTTCCAGATATTCACCCATACTTACATTCATACAATGATGTCAACCGCAGACTCGACAAGTCCCCTCTTTGCTCCGTCAACACGGTGCTGTCTAGCATTAAGTAGTAGTAACAGACACAAATGCACTGACCTGCACGGACTCTATCAATCGCGCGTCCGATCTCATTTCTTGGACCATCTCACTGCCGAAATTGACAATTCTGACCCGGTAATACCTGCAAGGACGGAACCCTCAAAGCACTACGCTTGGACATGCAAAGCACCTAGCGACTTAAGGGATTGGTCGAGTGGATGCCTGATGCAGGGCCCAGGCCGGTCACCACGATAAAGACCTCCGAAACCCTGTCGCACTTTGGTGTCAAGTAATTTCGACATCCATGTCAGTCTTTACTCAACTCTCCGCATCCAGTTGACCTCCATCGATATAACTTATCTCCAGAAAATACCTCGACCTTGGTGTTCACTCGATGCTGTAACAGATAGTGGATTCGCCTTCAAACGGATGTGGTTGATTCAAGGACAATGCACTTACACGTTCCATGGTCCACATCCACTAGTAACCTCCAAAAGCGTCCCTATAAGAATTCCACAAGCGTCTGTCCACTGCAAAGCACAACTCCGCGCGCGTTTGTCCACCACAAACCACAATGGCACGACTACCGCCGGGAATCGTTTATATACCTCCCTCAATACCTACCCCACTATCATCACCCCGAATTGAATCACGCATTCACCTCACACAGAATAAAGTAGTATTCCCCACTCATATTCTTCTATAACCGATCATGTCTGGGGTAAGCCTAATCACGCGCATACCTCATGCACTAACTTGAAGACTGACTCTTGAGTTTAGTTCTACATCTGCTCTGCTGAACCTGGCTGCAACGAAACATTTACCAAGTTCGTGGACTTCAAGAGACACGAGGCCGCACATTCAGCAAAGTACGTATTTCTGCTCTATGGTATACGGCTCACCTCACCTACATTTGGTCACGCAGGGGGTACACCTGCACCTGGCCCGG
>JABBWI010000608.1:0-28631 GCA_016647755.1 Suillus subluteus
GCTGATGCATATCCCGGCCATCCAATCGCGCGAAGCATAGGTGGATCAAAGCTTTCCCACAGGCAAGTGCACGCGTCTTTGAATGAAGCCCAAGCTTAGGCTGCCTGCCCTGAGTGCTTTCGAAGCAAGCTAGAAGGTATCTCGTAGTTGTATGATTGCAGCAGAGACGTTCGATTATTTGGGCCATTCAATCTCGGGAACCATAAGCGCAGCTGAAGTCATGACATTTGGATCTGTGGTTGTCTCCATTATCCAGCGAGACCGCGGACGCGTCGTGAGGAGCGTCCGCTTTGTGCTGTAGCACAGAGTCTTTGTCATTATCATACCCGCGTGCATCACTGCACAGCCTGGAAGTAGAGGCTATTCCAAAAGAGTCGATGGGACCCAGCCCGCCAGCGAGATATAGAATCTCCGGATCGAACGACTAAGACTTTGTAAGGCAAGCCGGAGGATTGTCGACGTAGTGGTCTGGAATGGACAGGGTTGGAGAAACGATGCAGGACAGGATGATGACGCCATAAAAACAGGGCTCCAAATGCCATCGTCAACACTACTGGAGCTGCAATGGTCGGCTGCTGCGTCCAAATGCTAGCACCTAGACCAATTCCGAATAAAAGCAGGGGAACCTGGATCAACAACGGAAGCGCCTCCAGACAGCACTAAAGTGCCACGTTTGAAGACCGTCCATCTTCTGTTGCCTTAGCCGACCGCGGACGTCAATCGGACCACGTCCGCCGCGGATAAAATGCCCAGCCATTGCTTTCCCAGTACGGACACCTAGCGCAGCAATGAGACTGGTACTGAGACTGGCGTACATGAGACTCTGTATCCAAATCTCAGGTCGCCCCTGGTCCATTCCATTGTGGGAGGTCGGGCTGTTGACCGTCGAACGCAGTGTTGTTAAGTGTGTGGATAAGCAGTTTTATAAGGGCGTTTGTCATCTCAGTTTCGTCCGGACTGAGCGCGATTGAAGAGAAACGATGAAAGTGGTGCTGACTGCGGAAAGAGACCTGACTATGTATCATGATCAGAATCGCGGTTCCACATAGAAACACACCGAGATGGAGATTTTAACTGCTAGATACTCACGAATATAAGAACGATATCCATGTCACCCTTGTGCTTTTCAAGGAACTCCTCGACATGATACCCAGCCTCCCGTTCGTATATCGTCCAAAATTGACCTCGAATATTCTCGTCGTTGTTCTGATCAAAATCCGAGTTAGATTTGCTGGACGTCCCGCCTGCCTTAGACGAGCTCGAACTAAAGGTGCACATCACATGCCCTTCGTTCATGAATACCCAACATGAATCGCTCACTAGGGTGTTGAACCGCTTCGTGACTGTCCCACCAAGGTGGCACTGGGGCTCGTATACGTTGAGTAGAACATATCGCCCAGAACTTTCCAGTAACGTTCCCGGGTGTTGAATTGGAGAACGAAACGTGATGACTTCTGAGAAGTTACGGGATCGCTCCTGATGAGATGGGCCGCACTAAGTCACCTAGCAACTTTGGCGTAACCTAAACTGCTCTTGCTCCACTTACTCGAGACGTACCGAGAACGTTATGTACACTTCGCTTGCGGCAATCCGAACTGCCTTGTCATGACTCACTGATCTCAGGCTGATCAAATGCGTTTGATGTTTCCTTTTCTGCATCTCGTCGGACTCCTAAGTATATCCTGTGCAAGTCCTGTGAATGAGTAATTCTGAATGGTATGGGGAAATTCCCAGACGTTAAATTTTAAACCTGACGAAGTTCGTAAAGTCGATCACTTGCAAGTCATGTGCTGATTATTTGTGTGCCTTCGCGTAACTGTAATTGTTGATGGTTTTTGATACAGCTCGAATGCAAACTGCGCGCCGAGTCAGGCGAGTCGAAGCCGTCTGGCAGGGAAATAAGGCGGCATCATCATATCTGTACGGAATCCATATATATGGTCAGACGGAATCGGCAGTTGGAAATCACTGAGTACTACATAGAGTCTATTGAATTCACAGTACTCACCGAGTACGACCGTCGTGGGTCCTCTTAGAAGTAATAGTACTACTAGTATTGTATGAACCTTGATTACGATCGGACTTTGAACTGTTTGTTGCCAGAGCTCACGCGCGCGGCAAACCCCAACTCCGGCTCACTCGCACTTTTCTTCTGCTTCACTGTAGATTCAGGCTTGCCATTCTACCTACTGGGTGTCGTGCACTCGATACAACTGAGAATATTCTCGTAATGTAACGAACACTGAATTCCATTTCATCCTCCGAATTCATATCCGGAGTCCAGACTGATACACTGATCTGCTCTTCGTTCGTTGATACATCATGATGGCAGGCATCTCGGGCTTACTGTTTGACGATCCCGCTGACCCGTGGCATGTCCTCCTCTCCAGTCCACGACCTCTTGTTTATTCCCTCGCACGTGTCTGGCCATTAATATGTTTCCAGTGACATCTTCTGCGTTCGAACTTCGATGGCATGATTCCTGCAATCTCGCGAATCGAAGCATTGAATTTGGGTGGCGCGTCTACCAATGGACGCTCCCGAAAGAACGTGCATTTAAGTGCCGGGGTGCGCAAGTCCGTAATGAAAATGTACGTTTTATGAAGCAGCCGCCCATGAGACGAAGAGGTCTGGGCCCTCCGGCCAAGCTGATTGACCCGGTGCACTTGGAATTGCGAGATGTCGGTCACTGTGCCCACGTCGTCCCGGAATAAGACTGATACTACATGCGGAGTTCCTGTGTTACTAGGAGTCATTGCAGTGAGTGGCTACAAATGCAGCAATGCGATGTGGGCGCGGGTATAGAAACAGGGCAGACATTATAGCCACAATGACAAGGGCCTTGGCTGCTGGGCACAAATTATTTTGTCGGACGCATTACTGAGGCGACATTGACAAGACAGCGGCAAGGAGCAGGGAAAGGTTGCCGAAGAACTTAACGAGGGAAGGTGGGCAGAAGTGTTGAAACAGGTCTGTGTGATGGAAGCAGTAGGCAAGAAGTTAAGCGAGCGGGATTAAGATCGTTAACATCGAGACGAATGAGGACGGATGATAAGGCAAACAGTGTTATCCGAGAACTATAGAGCAGGCTTAAAGTTAAGGTTGCAGAACGGAAGAACAGTCACGCCAATTCACTGACCGGTTGGGAAGATCTTGTGGCACATCATGCACATGCATCATGCGCTGATCGCACTCCAACAGATTTCTGTAACATTCCGCAAAAGCGGAGGAGGTCCCATCATCGCAAGCCAACCAACCATTCCATAGCAGTTATTTAAATCATCTCATCTTCGTTTGAAATGCGCGTCTAAAACGGCCAGCAGGGACGGCGGAGAAGCCCCAGCATCAGGGCATTCGCAATTTCAAATATCAGAAGGGTCCCATAGTTTAAAGAAAGTGCTGTTCTCAATACCCACAAATAAAAAGGTTGCAAGAGGCGGTAGTGAGAGATTAGAAGTCAGGCCTTCTCCACTAACGTGGGTGTCGTATCACTCCGTAGCTTGCTGCCAAATCCGCAGAATCGTGGACGCCGCTCGTGTCAGGGCTAAAAGCTATCAGCAGTCCATTGACAAGCAGTGTGGAACCTGAGAACTCCAAGAGCAACTAGACTTGACACCACCTGACCATCGAATACTTAGCCTTCCATATCAGGAAAGTAGTCAGCATACCCTATGCCGCTAACCAGATTGGACTCGTTGTAAATGTCACATTTATGCCCACGACATATGACAGCAGGCGCTGTGGTCAGCCTGGGCGCTGGCGCCTCGACTCTCGAATGTCCAAGTGTCAATTCACAAGTTAATTATGGCTCATTTGATAAGCTTTCCGTGCCATCCATTTTCGTTTTGCCCCTCCCCTCGTGGCCAATATCACGACATGCTCCGGGAGATACTTCGACTTGAAAGTGTCCGCGCGTTCTCATGCTATTCAAATCTGTCCTTTCTAGGAGTAGTCGGAGAATTTGCGGCATTACGACGACATTGGTTACCAGATACGTTATACTGCAACTTATGGAACTTGAAGCTTACGGCGGGCCAAGAATAACCCATTGCCCAATGCCCATCTCATTAACCTTCTGATTGGTATTTTTGGCATGCAGGGCGGGATATCATCCCCATGTCCCTCCATATGTGATTCGAGCACATTTGTGAATCTGGATTGGCCTAGTCCTGGACCTTGATCAACAAATACTACCGTAGGCCTCTCGCCCCTTGGTCATGCATACTCAAGTGTGACGTCTTAGTACCATTTCCTAAACTTAGCTCCGAGTCTATTTCGTCACTGAAGTACTTCGGAGATTCATGGTGATAGCACCAAGAATTCTGAAGTTACGAAGTATAACTAACCACACTTAAGAAGTATCTTGCCAATGGCCCGGTAACCTGACTCCGATTACGAGTCAAGGCGTAGACCTCTAATCGATATGAACGCGGGACATCGATGCGTGAGTCGTTTGTTGTTCGTCTGCGGGCCTGTTGGTAATTAATCATGTCATAATGCCCTCGAATTCGGTGCTCCCTTTGTGTTCTACCAGTGCTCACATGGCCGTTGTGTATTCTCGATCAGTGCTCCGCGTTAGTACGTATAGGGAGAACCTCATCTCCGGCCCCAACATATGCACGAGATAACAGATCACAAGTCCCATCGACTGAACGACGGAGAACTACGACAGTGAAATTCCAATGCAGCATTCAAATCTTAATTTCATGACCAAAGGCAGAACACATCGTGAATGTGGAATGAGATGATACGCCCCGAATCATGTCGAAACCAAAGTTAATAATTTATTACCTCAATATTACTATCAGTGTGTGCTAGCCACTATACCGAGGTCATCATTCTGTGTAATCGATGATTCGAAAAAAATGCCGAGCCTTCTCAACTCCGCAGGTCCCAACTCTGGACTGTTACAGCTAAACTCAAATGTTTCGAAACTTAGATCAGTCCTTGGAACAGTGACCTGATTATAATAAATCTGTCAACCCTATTCGGGTCCTGAGTCAGATATGATTATTTTATCCGGGATATACTAGTACAACGCAAGGCAAAATGTACTGCATGTTGGCCTAGAAATGTGATAGCGATCTACCCCCTGAGGCCTGCGGGCTTGCGCTACAGCTATAGGGAGTCTTGGCAAGGGGAGTTCCTGGAGGGATGCCCAAAAGGTCAGACAATTGGACACGTTGGTGTGACCAATGGCATAACGTGATGCTATACATAGCTTCTGATCGGGATATCACCGAGATCCGCATTCAGTAACTCAGCAGCGTTCATGCAGTGTTTAATCAAGAGATATGTATTATCCAGCCTATTAACTTCTCAAGTCTCAACTGAGAGAGTTTCGCTTCAACCTTCGTTAGCTCCCACTCTCAGATTCTGTTATATAGCATTCTCTTCATCGACACTCCTTTTTTCCTCACCTCTATCAACATGCTTACTTTCGCTGATAGGCTTAACGCCCAGGTTTGTACATACCCTGCGCCACCCAGTTATCTTATTGATAACAGTATTTTCCTTCTTCTTTGTAGGTTGCCGATTCTGCAGTCGGACGATGGTTTCGCTTGGAGGGCTCTGGCCATGCCCGTGAGCGCGAAGGTTCACGTTTTATGGTTCGTAGCTCGTTCTGTGGCACCCTCAGACCTCGTAGTCTGATTAGTAATTTGCATTCACCAGACCGACATTCGTGCAGGTATAACGACCTGGGTGAGAATCAATTTATCACCGTTGAGATTATTTTGTTAACGCCCTTCTCAGGCGGCCATGGCGTACATCGTATGTTCTTCCCTCGTTACCGTCAAATCATCATTCAATCAATCTGTTCCTGCAAGATTTCTGTCAATGCTTCAATCGTATCTGACTCTGGGGGAACTTGCGTCTGTGAAGCCGCCAATAACTGCGCCACTGATCCGACATATCTCCAATGTGTCCAAGAGGTGAAACAAGATCTCATCACTTCCACAGCAGCCATGTCCGCTCTCGCATCAGTTTTAATGGGTGCCCTTGCGAATTTGCCTGTCGGTATGGCTCCAGGGATGGGACTTAATGCCTATGTACGTCCGTTAGCAACTTGACGACCATCTGCATTCTAGACGTGCTCATTAACACTGTTTCTACAGTTCACATACTCTGTCGTTGGTTATCACGGCAGCGGGTTTATCACTTACCGAGAAGCACTCTCTGCTGTCTTCTTGGAAGGGTAAGTCCATTTCTCCCGCGGAGCTCTTTGCCTAATTAGACGCCCTCTGCAGATGGATATTCTTCATCTTGTCCCTTCTAGGCTTACGTCAATGGCTTGCTCGCATCATGCCACAATCCCTTGTCCTTGCTGTAGGCGCTGGTATCGGATTGTACATTGCGTAAGTTCATCATTTTGCACCGATCGATGATGAACATGTGACTGATGCGCCCATCATTGTTCGTTGCTACATAGGTTCATTGGACTAAGTTTGTCTACATATGTTCCTTCTGACGGGTATTCTTTATTTATATTTTTTGCACAGCATCTGGTGGCTTGAACGTGATTGGAGGCGACCCTACCAACTTGGTCGGCCTTGGTGGCTGTCTCGAGTCAGGTACGCTCATTGCATGTCGCTGCATCATCATCGAGTCTGATAGGCGGCGTCTGTAGATTGGTTGGAAGGTCTACCATATTACTGCGGTACTCAAGTTCTACAGAGTCCTACCGTATGGCTTGGTGTCTTTACTGGCGGGTATGTACGGTCCGCGTCTTATCTTTCGTTGTACTTACGGCATAATCTAACCCAGTATCCTCACGATCTTATTGATGCTTTATCGTGTCAAGGGATCTCTCCTAATCGGTATCTTCATCACTTCCATTATCTCTTGGCCGCGAAACACCTCTGTCACATATTTCCCACACGACGCCGCTGGTGATCAGCTGTTCGACTTCTTCAAGCAGGTTGTTACTTGGCATCCCTTGCAACACATCGGTAATGCACTAGATGTAAGTAAAATCCCGATCTTGTAGAGTGCGAAGCTCATGTATTGCTTTCAAGTATCACTATAGTAATGGAAAGGTGTGGTATGCACTTATAACCTTCCTTTATGTGGATATCTTGGGTGAGTGTTTCAACAATGATATGAAACCACATCTGGAATCAACGTTTTATTAAGATACCACCGGTACTCTTTACTCTATGGTTAAATTCGCTGGCCTTCGTGATCCCGTCACCCTTGATTTTGAAAACTCTACCATCGCATACTGTGTCGATGCCTTCTCTATCTCCATGGGTGCACTCGCGGGCACAAGTCCCGTCACGGCATTCATTGAGAGTGCCACTGGTATTGCTGGTATGAACACCATTCCCTCTTCGATATAATATCTTGGATCTGATTAAGCTCGCAGAGGGTGGCAAGACTGGTATCACTGCAATCGTCACTGGACTCCTCTTCTTCGTTTCCGTCTTCTTCGCGCCCATCTTCGCTTCCATTCCACCTTGGGCTACCGGTGGCGCGCTCGTCGTTGTCGGCTCGCTCATGATCCGCAATGTTCGTGACATTAACTGGGACTATGTCGGTGATGCCGTGCCTGCTTTCCTCACTATCCTATTTATCCCTCTGTCATACAAGTGAGTCTCCTGAACGTATCTCAAAGGGTTTGAGATGTTGACAGCAAGGCGCAGCATTGCGTATGGCGTCATTGTCGGCATATTCTCCTATGTCCTTATCAACGGCTTCGTATGGATGGTCGCCAAAATCTCCAACAATGCAATCATGCCACCCAACTATGACGCATCCGAGCCCTGGGTCATCCCTCCCGGCGGCATCGTGCCCACCTGGATCAAAATCTTGCTTAACCGCAACACCCGTGTCGTCGATGAGGCGCCCTCAGAATACGCATTCCAGGTGCGCCAACGCCACTCGAACATCTCAGTCGACACGACATCGCAAGACAACCCTTTGACGCCCAGGAAGTTGACCTTCTCGTATGAAAAATAAATGTGTTATCATTGTTGCAGTGCTACGTTTATCATGCTTTCCCGATTTCGCGATATCCTCTCTGCTATCGACGTCCCTTCGCCTCGCCTCGGAACCCCCGACGAGGCTTCCACTCTTTTGGCCATTTGTTATCCTATTTATCGCATATATCATACCTGTCGTATATTTGTACATAGAGTATGGTGGCTCTCGATTTTCTTCCCGCTGTTGTATTTGTCTCGCAGGGACTTTGCGGAATTTTTTTGTGTAGATAGCGTTCGTACAGAACAGCCTGTAGGGTTTTTATATGACGCTTTCTCCTGCAGTAGATTAAAAATAAAACTAGCTTGATTTGTCCCCGTGTTACCTCGTTATGCACAATGGCGCACGGACACTGAATGAACGCCCAATAGTTTAGCGCTTGGAATTCGTGAGATCAAATTCGCAGTCTCTGATGTGTTTAAGCTTGCACTTTGTGTAAGTAGTAAGGCTCGATGACGTCGGGGCACCATTTCGTCTGACGCCTTGAGTGATACTGACCATCAGTTAATGAACTAGTTTATCCTGATGTGCAGCGATAATGACCTGAATAATGCCTCGAGTATACAGCGGCGACCATTCGGTTAATTAAGACAATTCGATCATCGCACTGCTCAGGCACGCTGCCCTACCGACGACGGCCACCGTGGAGTTGAACGAAAATAAATTCTGCAGGTCACCACGTCAGTCATCACTTGTTGTGACTCTTATGCATGAACTCAGTCCTAACCCCGATGCGTCGTGCGAGGCTGGTGACCACATGGTCGCAGGTCTCAAGAAATGAGATTCTACCACGATTCGCTGTCCCTGAGGCTACCATCGGTTGGAAACAAACAACGATATTACACGCGGTCACCAACTCAGTACATTAGATACGAGAAGCGTGCCTGCATGCAGCGCTGCGGGCCATGTGCCTCGTTGTTTATGACCTGTCGAAAGAATATGAAGCTGGTGTTCATGCTGGAGCCTGGCGGAAATGACTATACGGCCCGCAGGAAATACTTGCACGATTGTATGATCGTTGGTGCCTAAATAAAAGTCTGTAGAAGTTGAACACCGATCAATAGCAAATGAACTTGTACATTAAAAGTGAAACGATACCGTGAGCACATGGGCAACATAGCACACATCTTGATATAGAAGCGCTGATCCAGGCCAATTTTGATAGGTACCACCGTGGTCTAAACCAACCCGAGGGACCGGATATCTACCTTCGAGCATGCATATATTATACCTGTCGCGAGCTACCGGCGTTGAAGTCAATGCTGAGGAACGCCACGACGCCTATCTGCTCATCATTCTTAGCACATAATTTGTAACTTGAATGGTTTGAGCCTCTTCGAGGGATGTAGGCGCACGAGTCAGCAATGGTTGTGGAAGTAAACCTGAGAGCGCTTATATCCCACTCACCGCCAACCCTGGTTTGGTCAATAGCGATCGTGCGTCCCGCGATCATGTATCTCGGTTGACAAGCACCACCCAGGAAGATGTAAGAGCGAAAATGCCTCAAATTGCGACAATAATACATAACTGGAAAGCAGATAAAACGGAGTGATATTGTAACCAAAACAGAGCGGAAAGTGTATAAACGAAATGGTAATGTCAGGGATCACAGGAGAGATACGCGGGAAAACCCGATTGCATAACGCCCAATGGTGCATACTAATATCCGCCTTGCGAACTCTGTACTACTTGTTGGTGCTGCAGAGACGGGGAAGCCATTTTCATGGTCTGTGGGGGCGGCGGACGAGGGGGGGACTGATGGGATGGTAACGGGATGGACGACGGTAGTGGAGATGGGTTGTTGTGCTGCATATGGGGCGACATGACATACTGGTTTTGTAGCAGCTGACCGACTTGTGGAGGAACATTGATGCTCCCGGCACGATTGGCGGTCCGCATACCATTGGCAGACGGCGTGCGCGTAGGTAGATTGCCTGGCGTAACATGTGGGCTCGGCGTCCCTTCGTTAAGCTGCGCGGGCTGCTGATGAGGTGACGCCACGCCTGCCCACTGCCGTCCCTTGATGTTAAGATTGGCGCCACCTGGCAGCTGCACATTGAAGTGTGCGCCATTCTGCACGAGGTGCCCTGGCCCGTACGGAACTTGCACTGGGCGTCCCTCCGCGTTCGATGCAAACATCTTGAAGGGCATTTGCTGCAAAGTGAAGCCATTTGGCGGACGCACGACGGCGCCATTAGACATGGGATAACCGTTCATAGGAACGCGGTAACCGCTAAGTGGGACTACCGGAGTGTGCTGGGACTCGGCCTCCAGACGCGCTGGTGAGCCGGCCTGATTGGACTGGGAAGGATCAGCAGGGGGAGACATCTGCACGTCTGTGGACTGATGTACTGTGCCATTGATGGTCGTGGTGCCATCGGTAACGATGCCATTGGGTGCAGCGATCAGCCTGACTGAGTCGCCATCAGACGTAGGAGTGCCAGTATGGTTTCCATTAACTCCGTTCGTGGAAGTAGCGTGAGGGGGAGAGGACTGCTGTACTACAGTAGGCGAACTTGGGGATGCAATCTTCCCAACAACCGGAGGACGCATAGCACCGTTTGATGAGATGCGCATTTGTGGAATGGCTGATGGCGGTTGCATCGCTTTGACATGCGCCTGCATGGATATTGGCACACCATTCGGCATCGGAATGCCCGCGGGGGCTGCACGAGTGGCCGACAGCGGCATACCTCCAGGATATACCCGCTGAATGCCATGTTGATCGCGGCGGATACTGTACTGAGGTTGCACTCCAAGACGATATGGGGAGACAGTGTGTTGGCGGCCGTCCACGGTCACGACAATGGTGTTATCTGTCGTAAGGGCCTGATGGTCTTGATCGGACAACAATGTCATCATTTGACGGAGATACTTTGGATCATAGTCATCGATGAGAGTCCGATCTTGCTCGTCCGCGCCCTCAGGTCCAACCGTGGGCTCATCGTCTTGATCAAACTTCCAGCGCTCGCGTACACGAGCTGACATCTCCTCATCATCCTCGGGGATGATAGCATCCATGCGCCGTGCAAACGCTTGCCGTCGTCGTGTGAACGCAGAGTCATCGCTATGGATTCCATAGCGTTGAATGAAAGCGTCGCGACGATCGATTGTAGCGTTGCCTAGACGAGTCACACGGTGGCGGACATAACGCACGCACTCTGGTTCCTCATACGTTACATTTGGTGATGGTGTTGACGGGCGCGAGGAAGAAAAAATGGCCTTCCAGTGACGTCGCGGAAAAGAAAATGTTGGGCGTTGATAAGGATTCTGAAAAAAAAACAGGTAAGCATTTGAAGAATGTATTTCATGTAATCCTACCTCCACCACATCTTCATACCCGTGGTCACGTTCCTTTTGGCTCGCAAGGTCACGCTCCATGGCTGCATTGATGAGACTGAGGCGTTCCTTAGGCCGGATAGATGCCTCGACAGCGACAGACGGAGATCCTGGGTCCCCGCTCTCTCTCGTACGTATCTTGAGTCCAGTAATACGACTAGATTCGATCTTGGGCTTCTTTACTACTCTCTCTTTGTCAAGTAGAAGCTCTTCCTCCTCTTTAGTACCCAACGAGGGAAATTTGCGCTTGAGCTCGGCGAACTCAAAGCGCTTGTCCCAGACCTGTAGCGTTTGCTGTGTGTAGTCGCGCTTGAGATTTTCTCGAGAAAGGAGCGTTTTGGCGAGCTCCAAACCCTGCGTCAACTCGTTCTGCAACCGCAAAAGCTTATCGGATGAAGTCGCCTGCGAAGCACGGGTCTTCCTGACAGCCTTAATCTCGCGACGGCGAAAGCAAATATAAGACTCATTGAGCACGTCCGACTCATCGAACTAATAAGCAGTTTGAACAACTTTGCTCGAATCATACAAATATAAAGATACTGACATTCAAAATGGGTATAATTCGGTGGCCTTTTCTTTCGATGCGGCGATCACGCCAATAAGGATAGATGACTTTCGCCAAGCGCAATAGTAGAGCGGGTTGCGGTATCCACGTCGGCACTGTGAACGTGGCAAACATGGAGGATGGTAATGGAGAGGAGAATGCTTCTTGATAGTCCGTGAACGGAGGAAACGCCATACCAGACTCGAGACCCTATGACACGAATCAGTGATGCATTATGGCGGTCAGGGTAAATAAACTTGCATGGTGCAAGAACTCCGTGGTGTCATGGGTGACCTTCTCAAAGATGCCCATTACAAGTTCGAACTCGTCCTCCGTGATAGCAAGAGGTTGTGTCGACTCAGGCTCCTTGCCTTTCGCCTTGGCACTTCGTTGGGACAGGCCAGAGCGAGTGGTTGCGCCAGAGGCTGAAAGAGCACCCTGAGCACTTGTGCCTTCACCACGCGCCTCCTCGTTGTTTCTGTCGAGCCATTCCTTATCACGCTCATCCATGTAGTACGTGAACGCATCGACGAGCGCATTTGAGACTGCCTCATCGACAGTCTCTGAGGATCTGATGTATGCGCCTGGGTCTTCCCACCGCTGGGAAGGATATAATTCGTCATAGTTGTCGACGATACCAGTGGAGTCTGGTG
Organism: Suillus subluteus; assembly: GCA_016647755.1. Lineage (NCBI taxonomy): Eukaryota > Fungi > Basidiomycota > Agaricomycetes > Boletales > Suillaceae > Suillus > Suillus subluteus. The sequence goes on from JABBWI010000608.1 coordinate 12,517, forward strand.
TGGGAATATATGCGGCGGGGGCGACAGCCTTCTCCCCACGTGTTGAGCGACCCACTGATTGGTGTCTTTGGGACGCGGCAGACAGTACCGCCTGCAAGTGGTGCTCCTAAGGTGGAAATATGAGTCAGCCATCGATAAGGGATTTCCCACGACAATCAGCCAATGAGAAAGAGACACGTCAGCCTATTCAACAAGGGCGTTGAAAGCGACGGCGAGAGGGAAAACAACTCACATTGGCGTCCTCAGCGTCCACGCCAGCAGTGCTAATGATCCTGGCTTTTTCCTCGTCCTCATCGACCACGAGAGGGTCTGCATCGATGCTACCTTGGATGACCTTAAGGCGTGTCTTGTTGGTAACTCGATTGCGGTTTCGAAGGGTCGAGGTACCCAGATTCGGGTTGCGGGGCATGACATGGAGACGGGGCAGGATGAAGATGTGTTCAAGGGAGACTGGCTTCTGCTAGTTGAGCTCTTCGTCGTCGTCGGTGGCAGCGGCGGCGTGGTCGGAAATTTGCCGAAAAAGTCCTCGGCCCGAGATAAAACAATAAAAATCTGACAAATACTAAGGGTTTCCCCGGTGTTTGTCCTCACCAAACAATCTCACTGTGACACCGCAAGACTAATACACTAGCTACGTCAGTATCAAGCTGCCAGAATATCATCTAGCTATTATATATGTTGGAATTCGTAGTTAGGGCGCAAGAAACGGTGGGGGAACAAGAGACTCATCAGACGAAATTCTTTGTGAGAAGTATTGGAGATGCGCACCTTTATTACGCAGCCAAGAAAGAAATACATTGATGATTCTCTGAATTGCGAAGAATGAGCAACGACATTCATCCAATAAGTTATCCTTGGCGACGAACATAGAAGGAGTATCCTGCATCAGATAGTCAGCTAAAATGGCACATGCAACCAGGATATACGGCTCTCACATACTATTTCCAAGTCTCGACAAAGGCACACATGCAACAGTCGAGTAAATCGAGGATGTATGCGCTCCAAAACGCTCGCGTCTACGACTTTCATCGACTACCGTCGTACCAACGACTAGTAACATGCGACTTCTGCGTGTAGTGAGAACGCAGCTTGAAGTCGCTCATCAAATGGCAGCGAGCAAAAGCAAAGACCGATTGAATGATGTGTGTGCATGTTTCCTGCAAGGATCACCAGCAAACTATGAGAATGCTGTGCATTTTGGATGAGCACGAGGACGCGTGGAGCTGACTCACAGACAAGGGTAGCGCTGCACGTATGCAAAATGCAAACAACGGTAGATATAGCAAATGGTAGCAAAGACGAGTCATTGCAGCCACTATCGCAATATGGGAGTGCTGCTGAAGTCGTCACCATACTCGGTGCTGACTCTGCTCTCATCGCATTCATCGGATGCCGATTGCGATGAACCAATACGCCCAGCAGGGCACCCTATTAATTTGAGGGCTTTGCAGAACATTCTGGGGTCAATCATAGCTACAGACACTTGTCAACCTCGTCATTGCATGATTCCCAAGGCAAGGAAACATTACCCTGATCCCCGCTTGATACTTCAGACACCGTCGCCAAAAATTACAATTCAGATGGCCCCTGGAGAATATGTTAGTGTTAAAGTGGTTTGTGAGGGGAGAGATGGAGGGGCAGCATGCATGACGATGAGAAATGGCGGAAGGGAATGGTGAATGAGCTAAACAAGCTGTTTCGCCTCCTCAATCACTTGCACTCAGCCACGTGGGTAATAACTGTCACACATCAAGCCACAACCGGCTGTTCACAAGTCCGCAACAGTCAATCTCGGCCAGTCTCGTCATATTTTCTAGCCAATATTATCGTCTTTCTGGCTGAGGCTGGTCGCTGCAAAAAAAGGCTGAAGCAAATCTAATACTTCTGGGCTTAAGTCGATTTATTCCGAAACTGTTTTGGTGGTAACCTGCCAGCTGAGCTGACTGAGGCTTACATACCCACAGAACAAGTTCTTTTTGTGCACGCATTCCATGCCCTCAATGAGACAGGCTCGAGACATTCAGTTTATGCCCGGGCCCCGAATCTGACGCACAATCACTCTTGCAGTTTCAAAAAGGCGTGATAGCCATTTATCGAGATAGTTATCCAGCGCAATTGACACCCGTGCTAAAGCAGTTTTGTTCAGGATGCCGCTGTGTGAAGCCCAGTTTCTTCCGTTCTGGCAATCGTGCGTTTTCACATCGACCATTCACATCGAGTTTACTGCTAGCACCAAAATATCTTAGAACCCACCTCCCTTGTGAAAGAATCGGCTCGTGGTCTAAGACGCCTCAGGCGATGTTGATTCGAAAGCTCTCCTCGGGTTGTTGAGTGAATTGACAGCAGCCGATTTGTGGTTGACACTGTCCTCGATGATGTGGCCTGGCTCTGGTGTCGTCGAGTCTCCCATAGGATTATTGACCTTTTCTTGCGTTTCAGAAATCTACATATTGTCCTTCGGAGTCAGGAACTTTCGCTGAGAGCCCTGCTCGACATGCAGGTGACAGGTCATCGCAAGCTGATGTATGGCCCGTACTTTCACCACGGCAGATGCGTCGCGCTGGTTGTGGGGTGGTTTAAATTCGTCGCTCCTTTCTTTTCTGATCTCGAGTAGTGCGGCCTTGCGCGCTGATCACCAGTCTTTGACATCCCTCCCGGAATCGGGCCGCAGAACCACTCTTCCCGCGGGTTTCAAGGCGTAATCCGCATTGCGTGTATCACAAGGTGAATTCCGTCAGTCACAAAGAAATTTATGTCTGGTCAACCTTCCATAGCAGTGCGATGATCTATTGCCACTTCGGAATGGCTGATCAGATGACATTCTGACCTGTGTTCTCAGGACAAATTGTAACCTCATCGAAGCTCTGTGACGGTTGGAAGTCAAGCCGTTTCGCTGGCAGCTGCAACACTGTTAAGCTCTGGGTGGAGTTGATGTAGCTCGGCCACATTTCACGACCATTCAGATCGACGGCCTTGGTACCTTGGCATCACATTATCATAGCATTGTGAGGACCAGCCTCGTGCCGAGAAGTTGGTTCGGAGACGCATCTTGCTATGTGTACTCGTGGTATGTTTTTTCCTCTGGTTATGCTTTGGATGCTGATACAGAACCTTTATTGTAGTTCTGGATGTCGAACTTATGTCTTATGCTGTGCAATACGACGTGCCTTGCTAGAACGACCCCACTATTGGCTGAGAATCAATTCACGCAGCAGCCGTGTGAGAAGCAGTACTGCGGTGGGACCGATGTTACTTATTTCCTCGGTCCTTCACTGGAAACAGGATGTACATAGGAAAGTAAGTACTTGTGCTACAGGAGCCATGTTTGTAAATGACTTTGGAAAACACAGGACATTCGGAACGGCACTTTCACGCTCCTGATCAATGGTGACATACTCAGTGAACTTCATCGGACATTGCGAGAGATGTCCGGAGAGTGCTGCATCGTGCACCACCAACTGAAACTGCCCTCGCACGATGCCGACAAGAAATCGAATACACATTGCAAAAGTAGTCAGGATTGTGCATTGTCGTGCGAGGTGTGTTCAAGCTGTTGTAACATGATGCGGCACTGGGTTGCATTTGTCACGAACAGTTCATATCATGCGAGAATAGTATACATCATGTTACTTGTACCTACTACAAAATACAATATACTCCCTGCAATACGAATAACAGTACGAAAACGTCAAAAAGCGGTCCAAGCACAGCATGGAAACAATTGTATGAGAAAGGAAGTGGTCGCGCTCGATACAAGGTACCGTCGACGACAGCCTGGAAGATGTTCTTTAGCCAAATGTTCGAGGAACCCTGATCGAATGATTGATTCAGTACTGCGGCTGCAAACATGAGAAACATTCACAGATTATGTCGATTTTGACTCCTGAGATTACCACAAAACTTAGTTCGATATCACGATGAGAATGTATAACAACACTATTATTGCCGTGTCGAGTTCCAGTAAACGTCTGCGAGAGAGAATCAGTAGCTGACGGTAGATATCACAAAAACTCACCTGTATTGTTGCCTGACCCATAGGACTACTAGAAAGATAGCAGTAATTGCGCATATATGCACCTGGCCCTGTAGTATTCAACAAATCAAGTGTGTATCAGCTTGAAGAGTGCAAAGTGCATGCATTTGCATGCTGTGGCGTTGACTATTTAGCGGATGCGGCTCGAAGACAGCGACAGTTAGAAAAATGCTCTCGGTCGGACGACAGGGTAAAAGTCTGCGATTCGGGGTCCAGAAAACACTAAGGAAACGATACCGCGAGGCAAGCAGTATCTAGAGCGTCTAGGGTGTTGAGGTGCGAATGCAGAAGTGCCAGCATTTCGACTGTGATGCGGGGGAGAGTAGGACACTTGGAGTCTTCCGAGTCGGGTGTTACTTTATGAGCTCCCTCAGACTTATACGTGACTTGGAATGTATATTATATTAAGAAAATTTAAGCAAGGAGGCAGTTTACACCATCCTGGTAGCCGGCGAGAGCGCTGGATCACTTCCGAGTCGTTAACACGGGCAGCAAGGTAAAGAAAGTTGGACATATGGCAAGATGGTCGCGAGAGCCTAGAGAAGAGTTAAATAAAGTGATAGTAAGTGTGGCAATGCTCTACTTGACTCACGATTTTGAGTAGATGGGAGAATGGTTCATGACGGCTTTGATATCATCAACAACACCTCGGAGTCGTTGACACTTGTCCCTACTGTATTGAGAAATGTTTTACCTACAAACGCAGACGCACACCAGACAGCTTCGAAGCCGTCGTCAGGCGCAATCGGTAGTGCCGGTGAGTAAGATTAATGTGATAACGGTTGTAAATTAGGAAGAAGCTGAAGAAGCGACTGTACTACCAGTGGGTCGATAAGTCGCCCGCGATCCTTCCAAAGCGCTTCAGGACCGACTCCTCGGATCCGCCGCTGGTCTATTTGAGATTCTCAGCGGCACTTCGGGTGCGACGCCGGGATATTCGGTATCAAATCGGGCGCCATTCAGTACTTCATCCACTACAGTCTACAGGAATCGGACACAACAGGGCTGCAGCACAGGCTTTCATAGCCTTAGATATTCCTGTTCATGCTTCCAAAGGATCTGGAATGGCTTGCCACCACGTTGCAGCACAGGAAGCCCGGGCGTCAAACTCCAATTATAAAACGTCCAAGGATCTATGAGCGATATCTCCACCTTATCTCGTCACTTCATGGCAAGTATGAACGGACATGCAGGAATCGTACATCGCTCCCCGGATCAACATCTTTTACATTTGCCGCTTCAAGAGGTCGATGTAAGAGTATGGATGGTCGACGGTACGTATTTACGTGGCCCGCGCAGTCCAAAATCACTAATCAGCATTCCTCTTTACTTGTACTAGTGTCTGCGAGAGTCGTTCTTTCGCAAGTATTTGAGAATGTATCGGAGAGTCCTACCAGCCGCGCCAAATATATATTCCCTCTTCCAGAGAGCGCTGCCGCTTGTGCGTTTGAGCTCGAGCATGCCGATGGTCGTGTTATCGTCGGTGTCGCGAAGGAAAAGTCAGAAGCTGCACAAGCTTTCCAGAGTGCAGTGGATGCCGGAAAGACTGCAGGGCTTGTGGAATGGGTGACGGACGACAGTATGACAGGCACATTTCATTGACACCGGACGAGCGCTCACTTTGATCTTCATCCAGTATTCACGATTTCAATTGGCTCAATTCCAGCTCGAAAGAAGGTCACAGCAAGATTGACGGTGAGTACATTCTCACTTATTGAATACTTTGTTCTGATGAGCGAACAGTTTGTAATAGATCTTTTGGATAATGGAAGGCGGGACCAAGTCCGTCTGCAGCTTCCGATGGCCATCGCTGAACGATACGGCGAGACTCCAGCAGCCATGCTCGATGCGTCTACAATTAATGAAAAGACGATTGTCAAAATCGCTGTGGACGTTCAAACCAGTGATAAGATCCAGGAGATACGCAGCCCTACTCACCCGACGATTGCTTACAAACGCCACAAGTCACGCACCGGGAGAAAGTCTGAACGACGGATGTGCGTAACTTGGTCGTCTACGACGTTCCTCGACAAAGACTTCGTATTGACAGTCCATGCTCTTGGACTCGACAAGCCTCGGTGTTTCGCAGAAGTTGGTCCCCAGGGTCGTAATACCATTGCTATGCAGCTCTCCCTTGTACCGAACTTCAAAATTCCTCCCTGGATTCGCAAGAGTACATTTTCGTCATTGATCGCAGCGGAAGCATGAGCGGAGCCCCAATGCAGACAGCTAAGCGCACACTGGAAATGCTCCTTCACCTGTTGCCGGATTCACAGACGACTTTTAATATTTTCAGCTTTGGAACCGATGTTGACGGTCTGTGGGGGAAAAGTGCGCCATTTAATCAGACGGAAATGCGTCATGCGGTAAGTAAGCTTTGTCACTGTCCAGAGCCACTAGCTGATGAGTGAGATGCACAGATTTTGAGTGTACAGGGCATGGAAGCAAACTACGGAGGGACAGAAATTGCACAGGCCCTTCAGTTCGCTATTGGTTCACGTAACCGCGACCGCCCGACTGCTATGTTCGTCCTCACTGACGGCGACATACATGTACGTGTGATGGCTTGGGCTATAACTCTTCGATCTGATGATAAACTAGGCTTCCGCAAATCTTGACCCATTCACGGTTGTCTCCAGAGCTGTGAAGGCTGCATGGCTAATGCACAATTGAGAGTATTTACTCTCGGGATCGGTGAAAGTGTCTCATCCGCCATGTGCGAGCGCCTTGCTCGTGAAGGTGGAGGTAAATGTCTGTTCGCTGTCCAGGCCGAGGACATCACAGGGAAATGCGCGATGCTCCTGAACGCTGGTCGGACACGCGAGATCGAGAGTGTCACAATTGATTGGCACGGTTCAGGGAGCACACCAGCTGTCAATTTTTCACCCTTGAATCACTATCACCCGCTTCCGCCCAGCGTCGTACAACTAGAGCCACCTCCTTCGATGCAGCAAGGGCCGCCTACAATCACAAGCATATTCCCTGGAATGCGCCTCAATGTCTTCGCAATCACTACTTTTAGCTCGATTCCTCGCGAGGTCAGGTTGCATGCCAAGATTAAAGACTCGGCAGAGGTTATCGACGATGTCGTGCTTGTCACGGAAGTGAAACCATTCAGGGACGAGTGGTCGTCCATTCCACTCCTGCATACCTTAGCTGCACGACAACTCGTGAAGGACTTGGCAGAGGGTAGGGCACCCCTTCCCAGACCCATCGCACCTGCTTCGGATGAGGACATCCAAAAAGCGGCAATCGTTCGCTTAGGACTTGGTTACCAGCTTGTGAGCCAGCACACATCCTTTTTTGCTGAAGAGTCAGGACATGAGACAACAAGGAGGCTGCGCCGGTCAACGTCATGGCAAAGGTCTCGGCGGCAGCATGGCCGCGCCAGTGCCACTGGTGATCCTGCTGATGATGGTGTTCCAGGAACAGATGTGTCCACCGCGCAGACCATTTTGGACAGCTTGTCTCAGGCGGTTTATGCGATGTTCAACTTCCTCTTCTCTGATCCTCCCCCCACAACTCGTAGACGCCAGAAGCCACTCCCAGGCACGTATTATTCCGCTGCACAGTCCCGCTCGGACTCGCCATCTATTCGAAGTGAACACTCATATCGACACGACAACTCGAGCACTGACACTTTCTCTACATTGAGCTCATTGGAAGGCTCTTCCACGAGTTTCTCGATGGTCTTACTCTCGGCCGCCCAGCCCTGTTCCTCCGCCAGAAGATCCAATCCAACGTGCGCGATCGCCTGTTTTCAATGCCGCGCCACCGGGGGCACAACCTCCCACCACCTCCGCGCATTGCACCACCCGTGCCCAAGGAAGCGTACGCTATCATCTCACTGCAGAACTTCGACGGCTCTTTCACGCCGTCGTCCAAGATTGGGTGCGCTTGTGGGCATTGATACATTGGCCAAAGCCGTAGAACTGCAGGTCGATGGGAACATATGGGCGACTGCAGTTGTTGTTGCGTACCTGAAGCATCATCTGGGTTCGCAACAGGATTTGTTGGATGCATTGCAGAACAAGGCTCTGGAATATGTTGCTGGAAGTGGTGCGAGACTGCTCGTTGGACGTGATTTTTGGGACTTGGTGAATATTGCGGGGCAGTCAGTGGGTTCGTGATGAGTTCATCAAGGTGGTGTGGTGATATGACTATTTTTCTTTTGTGATCCGTTGAGACCCGATCGCACGGGCACTTTTTTGGATTGAAACGAGTCTCCGAGTATATGCAGTAGCTGGTTGTTTTATCGAGTTTTCGAGTTTTTGAAATTACGCATGGATTGTATATCATGATCATACGGCTATACATGTAGAGATCTGCGGCTGAATACAAACGCGAACATGGACATTCAGCCAGAAATATTCATGACCTCACAACTGAGCGATGTCGATGAGATATAAATGAGATGTGAGACTTAGGGGCGGCACAGCTGGTTACTCGAGCTGCAAACATTGCATGTAATACCAAGAGAAACGTGTGGGGCAGACGGTAGTAGGATGAACGAAATCCCAGGCAGTCGACGTAGACGCATTCCGCTATAGTGGCTGCCGCAATATTAATGTTGAGAAAGACTAAGCGCTCGTAAACTATGACCTTTGGTAGTAAACTTGCCTGATACCGTATTACATCCTCATTTAGGCATCTTGCCATATTTGTTCGATACTCGCGTGGCCGTCCGAGCAGATGTGCACGAGGCTAGAATTGGGGTAGCAGCGGAGCAATCAGTGGTGGTTGTGGCAACGAGACCGTGGAAGAAGGAAAGGTTCAAGCAACAAGAATGCAAAGCACAAGCTAATTCATCAATATAATCAAAATCCGCCGGTACATAGCGGTACACTTGAAGTAGTATGGTGAAAAGAAAAGGCCAGCTGTGGAGAGAAGGAAGAAGCAGTAACAGATGGAAAGAGTGGTAAAATAGTTCAAGACTCCTGGCAGTCTGGCATCCACCTGGACTTGTATTCCGGCAATACATATCTTGCCTTCTCAACTCTCTGTGCCCATAGTTCTTCCTCCCGCTTCAGAAGCACCAACAATTGGGTGTACTGGCGAACGCGGTTCTGCGCTGCAGCATAACTTGCATATACAGTGTCGACGCTGAGCTGGGCGAACATCCTATCCTCATCATCTTCCGCCAAGTCGATTCCGTCGAGGTCCATCTATGTCAAACTACTCAGTGTTTGCAGATAAATAAAACTTAAAAGGATTCATACCAAATACGACTGTAACTGATGTTTGCGCTCAGCATTCTGTACATTTGTAGAATGTTGGAGAACCCCTTGCCATCTTCTTGAAGAGAGCCTGAAAAATCATGGGAAGTGTGATGGTGGGTTTGACAGTAAAGACATTATGGCAGGGCGGATTCAACGATAGTTTGGCTCAGATGAGTCGTGCATTGAAATATGAATGCAAGATTTTAGTCGGAGTAGTGCGGTATTCATTCACTGGGTGAGTCGGATATATAAGGCAGGATTTCCTAATCAGGACGTGAGAGTAAAAGAAATGCGATTTATGTGAACAACTTACCGTACTCAGCACATCCACTCTGACTGGGTTTCCCGTAGCATGGACTCCCGTCACTCTGATTTCAATGATGGGGCTGAAGCCATCCTGATGAATACTAGCTTCAAGAATGAGGCCCAGAGGAGGCGAAGGAAATGATCAATCAAGGTGTTCTACTCCGGAAAACCACAGGACTGTCAACACGCATGGACAAGGTACCCCTGTATATTCCTGCAGCTACTATAAGTATAGCGAGATGTAAAGGTACGAATACCCCGAACCCTCACCTCCGGACCTAGAGCAGGTATGCCTAACGTGCAGATTTGAATATAAACCGAACCAGGCCAGACCCACGTTTAGAAAGATCACCTGCCCATATTACATTAAGTCGATCCTGTGCCAAGAGAAATGCACGGGGCAGGCGATAGAAGTGTATTAATCATGGCTCATGGCTCATGAATAATATGTCCACAGTCGCTATCAAAGGATGACCAAACTTACCGACAAGGCCTGCATACGAGAAGATCTGTGTCGTCAATGTTTTCCGAACGAGCAAAGTTTCCTTTATCGAAGTCCCAGATGTACACGTAGAAACAACCCTCGAAAGAACCGTCAGGTCTTTGTCCAGGTTCCGGAGTATGATCCGGAGGAAGTGAATAGGCCCTATTGCTGCCAAACACACTGATTCGGTGGTTTGGGGGTGCGGAAAGTAGTATGTATGCTCGGGTCCCAGGGAATCCGAGTCTCGACAGGTGTTTTGAGAGCCCTGAGTACATACGCGCATGGTCACACGCCATTCGTCCCAACAGAAACTCAGGATGTGGTGAGGAGGACAAGGGTCTCGAGACTCTAAGGCTGAGGGAACGACTTGGATATCAAGTAGCACAATGATGAGCGTAAGTTGAGTTAGAGGGTAAGAAGGCTTACTACGGAATCTGGGCAGATATGATGCAACGGGACGTGCAGCGATGGACGCCCACTCTCCCTGAAATACTAATTTGACTTCAGACCAGATTCTCCTGGGCCCGAGCTTGGCCTGGCCTGCCACTGGTGAAGTTTGAACGCTGACTCGGAGTAATTGAAATTTACCAACTGTCGCCCTTCTGATTCAAAATTTTTGCGTGGGTTGTAGACGATGTCTGGCAGAATTGCGACAATCGGCCGATGCGTTCCTCGCAAGTCTTAACTTGAAGACCTTCAATAATCATATGTCTGAGTACCGTAACTGACTTGATTGACTTGGCACGACTCGGACTCATAAATAAATTTCATTTGAATTTCATAAACCCCGCATATCTGCTTACTAATCAGCAAAGTTGACACTGACCTTCAGGCTTCAAGCTTAAAGTTAGACGTGCCTCGCCAATGCCAGTCAATGTCTCGCCTTGTTTCGCCTGCTTGCTCGCCGGCCGATCTTGGCTCGATCTCGGCTTGCATGACAGATTTACTGTAGACAAGATTGCCCCTTTTTTGTCGCCTAGTATCCGAGCACATTTAATCAATTTTAAAGTGTGGTCTTGGTAGAAAGGCGATGCCTTGCTGGCATTTTGCCTCAGTATTTCTAGTCTTCAGCGTTAGCCTGTTCCGAGTCAGTCGTGGCCTTGCCTACATTCCTTTTTTTTACCCTCATTCCTCGCCTCAATCATTATCAAGGACTGCTGCAGAGCCATCGACGAGCCTTTCATCTATTAAATGGAGGCTCTGGAGCGGCGTGTGGCTGTAGACAGCGTAACCTCTGAGAAATATTTGCGAGTAGCATCCATCTCCATTGCATTTTACGAGTAAGTAGTCATTTCTTTCTTTGTTGCAGCCCCGTAGTTGTCATAAAATTCTGACAGATTACGTTCAGGTATATTCTTACACTCCCCGCAGAATGGCGCTTTTACCGAAGTCAATCGTCAATTTTTCATATAAGGTATGTATACGTGGGCATATGTTCACCTATCACTGTTGACAAGCTCAATTTCCATCAGTCTTGCCTGCGCCTTATTCATTCTCATACGGTACACTTTGTCCTCAATCTGTCTTGCGAATATTTTGCCGCTCACATTCAATGCAGCTATGTTAGTATTATGGCTATAGTAATCAGCAATTACGGATTCTTCTCCACCGCCTATACCCTACCAACGTGTCAAAACTACTATCTTGTGGCGCCTGCCTTCAAAGGTCTGTCCTATTGGTGTTCACCCACCATGACTCCATTGACCACGCTGTAGCTATACAAACTATGATATCGCAGCCATCCTAGGTATCAGGTTTGTCTTGTCGATTTTTTTGTGGGTTGCAGCTGCACAGACAAACATCATTTAGAACATTCAATATTGCAAGGAGAGATAGGCGGATAGGAATTACACTATTGCTGCTGTACCTCTTTTCAATTTCGGTGAGTTCTTATTACACGGGCATGTCATCATTTCTCTTATTCATTTTAGGCGGAGTGGTTCTCCGATCTATTTCACCGGACTCGTAAGTTCTGGCGTATTTTAATCTTAGGTTCACATTGACCTTTAGAATATACAGCTGTTGTTGTTGATGTACGTCAGTGTTCCTCACAATGAGATCTCACGCAAACATTGTCTCTTTCTTAGGGAAAGTAAGTGGTCCTTTACCACCAGTGTGGGTTGTTCAGATCTTCATGAACTATAGCTGCACCTCGGCAAATACTGGCAAAGTATTGTCGACTTGGTTCTACTACCTCGCTGTGATGATGTATGACATCGTGATGGTGACCATTTCTACCGTGTATCTTCTGCGTTATGATCCTCTCAGTAGCAGGTGGGTCTTTTCTCTCCCGAATTTCGGGTCGCTAAACCATTGCTGTTAGAGTAGAACGGCTAATACGGGTGTAAGTCCCTTACCACTGGCAGAGTCAATGTGCGTCGCTCATCATACTTAGCCTGATCTATGACGGTATCGGATATTTCATCGTGTTGTCCGGCAAGTATAGTCTGCTTGTGATGAGCACCCTCCTAACATTCCTCCAGCGGCAAATATATTGAATCTGATCCTCTATCATACGACCAATATCGAGACTCAGGTATGTAGGCTTAACTTCGGATACACCATGGAAACTTATATCAACTCGCTCCTATCATTAGTCGGCAGGGTAAGTTTCGTATCGTCTGACGTTAAGGAGATCAGACCCTTAGAATGCATCATTAGGGCATCAATAGGTTATGCTGTAACGTGGATCATGAGCCAACGGATTCTCATCAATATACGAGGTACGCACCACTCTAGAGCTTGACTGCTATTCCACTAACGCTCGCAATGTTCATCCTTTCCGTTGCTTCCGCTCCGATCACCCAAACCTGCAAAGGAATGTTAGAGCCAGACGCCCAACGCTTGAAAACGTGATCGTCGCACGTCCCACACTCACTGCGCAGAAAAAAGTGATGTCCGGTCTTCGTTCTCAGTTCGAGTCCAAGAGCCACTCCAAAGGCTCTGGCAGTGCCAAAAGCCCCATCGATGCAGAGTTCAGGCCCAAGTCGCCTCGCAATTCTAACGACATGGAACTCGATATACGTGTACGTGTCGAGCGCTCGGTGGTGGTGGATTACGTGGACCAATCTGAGCATTCGAGCTCATGGGTAAAATGAATTTGAGGCACTGGCGCCTAACAAGCATAACAAAAGAAGGAATGGCTATTTGCCACGGGATACTATTCAACATGCGGTATTAACGTATATATACCACCCGATTCTACTATGGAAATCTCAGGGATTCTCACTCTCAGGTTGTCCCCGTTCACAACGAAGATGCACATATCTGGTGAGCTGTTCAACCTTTGCTGCTGTTGGATGCGCTGTGTCGCCATCGCTGCTTACTCCGAGAGACATTCAGTGTTACATACATTATGACCATCCCCGCCTGTTATTTCACCTTGTGCTCCTGCGTCACGCGAGCTTCTTGCGGCTTGTTGGCATCCTCCACGCTGGAGAATGTTGTCAAATGCCCTGATTGCTCATCATTGGCCAGCCTTCGACTGATTCGCCTTCCAGACCGTACTGTTTTTTTTTTCGGTCTCCCTTGCGTTATCTACCTTTCATCCTCTTACCACTGCGAGTGTCTTCCCATGAATCTTCACTGTTTTCGCTCACTTGCATTTCTGGCGGGACGGACTCGACAGACGGACCGAAATTTCGAGAAACCAGGTACCCCCGTGAGATCTGGCCTGTCAATGAAATCACAAAGTTTCCTGCTGAACTCAAGAAAACAGCTGCTAACTTGCTAACCTCGACACTACAAAACCTTACACTACACAACAAGCAATTGTATTCTCACCGCTAACCCACAAAACATCCCGCAATCGCCACCAAGTCCGAAAAATTTCGTTCGGCCAGCAAGCCCTTTCCCTTTCCCCCAACATACTCCAGAGGCTTGCTCAGCAAAACATGCAACAAATCCGGTTGCGCACCCAGGTGATGTCTCAGGTACGCCACAACAACCGCAGTCGCCCATATATCATCATTGACCTGCAAATCTGCCGCCATTTCCAGGATCTCCACGCCCACAAGCACCTCTAATTGAGGTGATGGTGTGAACGAGCCGTTGTAGCTCTGCAGCAAGATAAGAGCGTACACTTCCTTAGGCACGGATGGTGGGCGAGAGTTAGACACTCCTGCATCTCCCGGCAGTCGTGCCCTCAGACGCGCGTTACGGGTTGGATCGAATACTGGCGATGGGATGCGCTGGATTGAATCTTCCGAAGGGCTGGACGACCGAGAATGGATCCATTGAGAATTGGTGGAGAAGCCCGCCAATGAACTCAATGTAGAGAACGTGTCCGTGATTGAGTTATCATAATGGAACGGACGTGCACTCTGAGTCGACGACGAGCTCGAACGGGATTGCGCAGATGTACCAGGAAGTAACCTCTGGCGTCTCGAGCGTGATAGAGCAGCCTGATCTGAGGCGAAAAAGCTGAACACTGCATCAACCACCCGAGACAAGTCGTCCAAAACCGTGTGTACCATGCTCTCATCTACCAGAGCATAGTTCTCAGCAGCATCACTAGCACCGACGCTAGGTGGGGATGCATAGTAATGCTGCTGCAGAGACCTTTCCCGTGGTGTTGTCCAGCGTAGCCCACTCCGCGCTGCCTCACGTCGGGACTCTATGGCAACAAAGGACGTGTGTTGACTCACAAGCTGGTATTCAAGTCCTAAGCGGACAATCGCCGCTTTTCGAACTTCCTTCATTCGTGGTAGGTACCATAGGTTTTGGAAGCGGTGCTCTACCCTCTGCCAGGTGCTTAATAAGTTCCTGTGCAGCCAAAGTATGAAGGAGTGGAAGTTCATCCTTGTGCGGTGGTTTAACTGCCGTGACCGGCACCACGAACTCGAGGATCTCAGCCAAGCCTTCAACCTTGGCATACAACCTGACTTCAGAAGGAATCGATCTAAAAGTGGTGATTGCAAAGATGTTGGAGCGCGTCTCAGGGAATATCTTCGTGATACTATGTGGAACCTGCTGTATCGGGGTGACGGCTCCAGCTGCACGACACTGGGCGGAAGCGAGTGATGGTAATTCGAGGGTAAGAAGTTGATGGCTTGTGGGTTGCCCGAACCATGCCAATCAACCACGACACTCTCGATTACACCCGTTCGGCCAGCGTTCAGAAGCTTTGCACATTTCTCAATTATGTCTTCAGCTTGAACTGCAAACAAACATTCACCCCCGCCCGAGCGAGCGAGGCGCTCGCACACGGCCGATGCAGCATGTTCGCCAACCCGAGGGTGAATACCCTTAATGGCGCGTTTGGCCTGCAGTTATCGACAGCCACTGAGACAACCTCGAATGGATCGATGTTTGTGGATGACTGTCTCGTTATTAGTTCGAGTAGAGCCTCAGCCGACATCAGACGCACATTTGAGCAGGACGATGGCATCAAGCGCTTGACTCTGGACAAGACTTGCGTGACCACTCTACGACACCGTGTAAACATACCTTTTCTCTGAAGGGGCCACTCCAACACGTCCGCCTCCACCAGTAAGAACGAATATGACAGTCGGGATTGTATTGCGAGATGCCACTGCAAGCTGCAGGGCGTGGGCAAATTTCGTTCCGCTATTGTTGGCTTGTATGGCTTGTATATTCGAATCTGCACAACTCACTCAATGTCTAGTTGCTCTTGACGTAACAGAACATGATTACCGCATACTGCATGTTCCTGTCGTTGAATGACACACTCGTCTCCCACATACCATTAACCTCGCTCGCGAAGCTGAAGATATTGAATATCGTATCCGAGTCTGGCAAGAGGTGAAGGAGCATCCCCAGCGTGCGTTAGTTGTCTCCATCGGGGCTCCGCTCATGCTCAAACTGCGATCAACAACGAATATGTATTCTTGCGACGCAACACGATTTTTGAACTTCGGTACGAAAGAGAGCTGCATGGCAATTGTATCCGCATGCTGGGGATGGACTTCGGCGAAACACCGAGGTTCGTTGAGTCCAAGGGCATGTACCGTCAGCACGAAGTCTTGGTCTAGGAACGTCGTAGATGACCACCATGCGGTCCTCCGTCGTTCAGACTTTGTTCCTGCGTGTATCCTGTATCGCAGTAGAGAAA
>JABBWI010000609.1:0-28602 GCA_016647755.1 Suillus subluteus
AATGTGATACTGTTCTATTAGACTGCTTCAAGTTGGTTCCACGACTGGCAAGTGAAACCCGCCGGTGTGCTAGAAATGGGTGCTTTTTCACCGGCTACATCGCCCAACGGCCAAAGGCCAGATCAGCAAAGGGTTCTTCGTGTTTGCGGGCGATTGCGGCTGGGGCAAACAACCCGCTGAAATTATTGTGAAATCGGATTCACGCGGTCTTGCACGTGTAGTGCCAGCGTAACAGCCAGCCGCTGCATCATCTAACACCGTGACGGAAAATAAGTCGATGCGCTGTTCGAATGCTCTGTGTCATGTTGCGTTGCTCTATAATTTGCAATCGGTCAGGAATACCATTTGGAGGACTTACCTTCTAATCTATCATAGGACTGGGAAATTCTCGGGAGATATCGATATTTATACCACGTGATTCAGCCACATGACCTCCGTGAGACTTGCCAATTCATCCGGGAGACGCCGGGTCAAAGCAATCATAGGTAGTAAAGCAGAGTCTTTGGAGAGACAGTGCTACTACTGGGTGACACGACGTTGCAGATTACCAGTCAGACCCTGAATTTTCTCGGCCTTCATCTGACACTACACCACAAAATCCTTAAAATAAGATTCATATAGAGCAGCTATGAATCTATGATGGTACAAACTCATAGAAGAAAATATGATGCGGTTGAGGAGCTACAAAAGATTTATTAAAAATATTGCAGATGGGTGATAATATGAATTCTGTCACGCATCACATGCATGCACCACGTCATCTCCATGTACATAACACAGTTCGCTATATAACAAGTATATTTGGAATTTTGGCTCCCTTGATTAAAGGTCTTTGGAGGGATGTTTGTCCACTGCTCAATACGCCAAGGGCCTTTAACCAGATTCACGATGTGTGCTCCCAAATTGACTTTAGACGGAGTGAAGTTGTTCCTTACGAACAACTTGCGAGAAAATCTCCAAAGCTGCTTGGGGTTGAAAGGCAGGCTAACAATGACATAACAGGCGTCAGTGAATATCATCATCCTCAGAAGAGTTGACTGACCACTTCGTGTCCAGCAGCATACACCCGTCTAAACGTAAAACGATGAGGTATACTATCTCTCGTTAACAAGCTGAGATGAAAGATGACTTACGCAAAGGAGAAGTTGTCGACGTTCTGCACGGCCGCAATAGGCTTGCCATTGATCGTCATATTGGTGAATGGGGTATTATGGAGCGTCTCATTGCCATACCAATCCATTGCTAGAACTGACGCATGGCCCTATTAGCCATAATAATTCAGCGACGTTGGCGGCAAAATACGCGACAGCCTACCCAAGCCAGTTGCAACTAAAGTCAATGAGCAGCGTCAGAATATATGAAGGATCATTGAAGCACGGAAACGGACACCATATCAGCATCTCCAGCCTGTTCTTCACCGGTAAATTAGCAGACAATGATGCAGTAACTAAGCACGCACCCAAATCAAAATTTTCAGCCCAGAGTTGGCCAGAGCCGATAGCTGGGGTAGCCATGTTCGAGCGTCCTTTAACAGGAAGCTAGATCCAGCACTCGAGGAAAGAAGTTGGACAAATACATACGTCGCCTGTATTTACAAATTGCTCATAGGGTGGGTCTGAGCATTCTTCGTATTTGACATGAGCACCGATCTTCTTCATAACATCCTCTCTTTGCAAATACACATAGTATTCAGGGGGGAATAAAGCAGGTGAATTTTGACGTATATCATAGCTGTCGTAATTGCCCACAGCAGGGGTGAAGACATTGTTGCCCTGAAAGAATTCAGTGACGTCCATACATATAGTATCGATGTCACTCACACAGTAATTATCGGCATCCCGGCAAATCTTGTTTGATTGAGTGGAATTTCCAGCAGCGTAGCAGGCACTCTCTTGCGCTACGCAACCATCAGGGCCGTAAAGGGAATCCGAAATGTTCTTGAGCACGTCATCTGGCTGGAGTTGTCCATAGCCAGGGGCATAAGTCGCAAAGTTTAGGAATGCGATGTTCTGAATGAGCGGATCATACCAGCCACTGCGAATGCTTATTCAACGGGGTATTAGTAAGTCAAGAAAGCAACTTGCTTGTTAATCATCAGGGCGCTAACGACAACTGGAACAGCATCAATCTCTCCGCTAGCGATTAAGGCGTTTCGCTCTTCGAAGTAGGTTACAAAACCGGGTCCGTAGTGACCGCCGTAGCTCTCTGTGGCAAAGATCAACCTGAGCCCAGCATAAGTAATCATCCGTGATAGCTGAGTCAAGCAACTGACTCTCGACTGGCATACTTTGAAAATAGCTGGCTTTCAAACAAAACCTGGAATGCAGTCCATACAAAAGGTGCAGCGGTTTCCGTGCTGTTTACCGCATCAGTACCGTAAGAAAACCCTGTTCCAATTGGCTGGTCAATGTAAATCACTGAGTCAGGAAATCAGCTCTGGCAACGAAATCCGAGGGCTGCGTGCTACATACTGTTGCTGAGACTATTCCAGCTGTAGGTAACCATGTTGGATTAGCATATGCGCAATAACGGCTATAACTAATCCTGACATACCTGTAGGTGGTTAAGAATGGTGGAATTTTGGTCGCATTTACTAAGCATGGCCCGTTCTCTGTTGAAAATTAGACCAATCAAAGGCAATTAAACCAATCAACCTTGAATAGTCCTATCAATAGAAGAACATCCGGGGCCGCCATTCAACCTGCGAAAGTAGTTCAGAGGTGTGACTCAACAGTACTTGGTGATCTAGCGCTACCATAGAGTGAATGGGGCTGTTTCTGGTGAGTTTCTAGACTCGAAGAACCAGAACCACTATGTCTTAAGTCAGTTCACATCCAGAGCATAGGGAACAGATATATACCATGGACATGTTTGTTCCAACATTAATGTAACCTGAAATTTGGGTAACGTTTGGAGTTGTTTCACAGATTCCCGAGTTCTTGACATAACGAATGCCAGTTGCATTGTGAACCTTGGATTGAATCTCGATGTGCCCTGCTTCTGTAGCATGAAGATTGCCCTCGACGACAGAGACAGCGCGAGTTACGGATACGCCAGCCAATAGCACAATGCCAGCTCGGACGAGCGTTCTTAGAAACATGCCAGGGCACACTAGTATGGGAGATCTAAAGTCATCACGGCCATCAACTTCACGTACTTATAGAGTACTGGATCCTAGCTAAATCTTATCAGGCGATTAAAGGTAAATAATTGGTGCCCACATGGCGGCGAAGAACCAACGTGCTGATGGGTTGTACGTTAGCGCTTCAGCTTCTAGACTGCTTCAAGTTGGTTCTACGACTGGCCAGTGGAACCCACTGGTGTGCTAGAAATAGGTGCTTTGCCACCGGCCGCATCGACCAACGGCTAGAGGCTAGATCACGAAAGGGTGCTTGTTTGCGGCTGACTCGCTGAAATTATTAGGAGATCAGATTCACGCGATGTTACGTAGTGCCCGCGTAATAGCCGGCCGCTGCACACTAACGCCGTGACGGAAAGTAAGTCGATGCGCTGTTCGAATGCTCTGCATCATGCCGCTGTGTTGCTCTATAATTTGCAATCGGCCAGGAATACCGTTGGGGGGACTTACCTTCCATTATAGGATTGGGAAATTCTCTCGTGAAAGCCAGGGATCTGGCCACCTCTGGAGTTATTCCATAGACTCTGGGGCAAAAGGCCAGTTGCCGCCAGTACGGGGCTTCGGCGGCTGGGTTCGAGCGGAGTTACAATATTAATCCATCGCGCCTCCCGCCCGCCGCTCCACCCGCCCTCCCGTTCGCGACTTAGTACTTCTCAGGCTGTACCCGCCTCACGCTGCCTACTTCCAACTTGTGAGTTACATTTATTTGTTTCTTCTGCTGTTTTGTTGTACTAATGGAGTTCGGTGGACAGTCCGCTGCACCCTCCTGATTTCCAACCTTGCAATGCGCTGATCAACACCTCCCGCCTGCCCGCTGCAGCCAGTTCTCCACCTTCAGTGCTGCTCTCATCTGCGAATTTCAGCGTGCCATCAGGCCACGTGCTCACCCACCCCCAAGCCTCTCCCAGGACCCAGAGACGATGTAGCCAAGCATCTTGGGAGGAACAGGCCAACTGAAACATAAGCTCTCCTTCCAAGATACTTATAACGACAATGACGGAAGCGTCACAGACATGGACGATGATGACACCCACAGCCGGAAATGTTCAGGAATGATGAGGAACCAGTGGTGCAAGCAACCGGTAGGCTTCCGCATGTATATGATCTGCCATTGATGCTTGTTGATCATCTCTTGTCTCAGTCATGGTGTCTGTATTTTTCTCAGCTTCTGCCATGAATCATTTGTGTTATAGAACAGGTTGGTGTGGCTGACGGCGGGGGTGGCTGCTTAGTACTTACTCGGTATGTCAGCCACATGATGTTGAAACTTCGACTGGAACAAACTAGACGCCCCAGGCTCTGACCCTAGAGTCTGCCCCAGACTTTAGCCCCAAAGTGTCCATTTCCTGGTTATCCTCCGTTTAAACACCACCCGGAGCCAGCTGCCCAAGCCCAGACTGGTCCAATACTCTATATAGAATAACCCCAGAGGTTGCCACTTCCGGACGTTCTTGAGAGTGCGCTATTTTGGGTGCACCACCGTCGAGCACCGCCCGAAGCCAGTTGCCGAAGCCCCAGACTGGCCCTAGACTTTGGCGCAAGAGTCTACGTAGAATAACCTCAGAGTGGCCATGTCTTGGACGCTTTCCTATTGTCAGCGGAGCAGGACTGACGGCCCATCACTGAAGTCATCAACACTATCATGGCCAGATATACGTATCTTCAGCCTCAATATTCCAATCCGCAGCATCGATGACCCCCAATTCACGGCTTTCGTGGATCGCATTAGAGAAGACTACTCCGGAAATCGACAGAATGAATCTCGCACTCATAGCAGCGACCACAAACTTCGACGACACCATTGACTTCCACATATTGTAAAAGACGCTGAAACCTGTCTTGATCGTGCATTCCTTTGCCCTCTCAACGTCTATGTCGATGAATTCGAATCTTATTTCAGTTCATACAACCTGGAAGAAGCTGAGTAGACTCCATTGAACGCACCAGAACACACCCCAGACTACCTTGCAATATTAACCCATCCTAGAGTACGTAACCTCTCGATAAAAATGGGATTGGTCAGAATCACACGCGTCATCGTGCTGCATCATCGCTTCGTCGCAGCCCAACTCCTCAATACATTCGAAAGTCACTGCACCCTCCGCATTCCATCCAAACCGTTCGTCATGGACAGTGAATCGAAGCAAAGACACACTGTCTGTTTGCAAAGACAAACGAAGGACAAGATTGTGCTGATGTTGTATTTCCCGAGTTGCTACTGCAAACACAATATATCGTCGAAGAGCCGACCGAAGGGGTGTCCTTGTAGTAAGCAGAATGGCAGACTCCAGAGTTGGACAGACTACTACGTACCTTCCTTGTCCCTCTTCAGAGTGCAACTCTGGCCAGTGCAGCAATATATAGCCAATAATATATAGGACGAAGAGCTTATATGCTAAACATCATCGACGATTACATATCTCTCTGTTTCTCCGAGTCTCTGAAATCTTGAAAAGCAACCTCGTGAGCACCGCACGAGTCGGTGATGCCAATAACACCAGCGAGCCTGTTGAAAAGTTTTAAGCACTTGTGAGCCCTCAATTTTTATGTTCACGTGAGCACTTACTTTTCATTATACACTTACTCTGCATTCTCCATCGTCCCGGTCCATGACGCAATCTGTGTTAAATGTTCGCTTCGTATGAAGCTGAGGCGTTTCGATATTGTGTCGGAGAATGCCCTGCTCTCTTGTAGTGCGGATTCGAAACCTGTCGACATGGTCAGTTCTTCGGAGGTTCGTCTAAACTTGGCCAGGAAGCGTCCCGGCCCAAGTAGTTAGCACAACAGAATTAAGATTTGTTTCTCTTGTACTTCGCAGGCTCGAAACCTGCCTAACAACAGGGTTTTTTTCTATCGGAACACGCCTTGAAGATTCACTCATGGACAGTTCCTCGGAGGTTCATCTCAACTTCGTCCTCGCCAAAGTGGTTACCACAACGGAATCAAAATCCGTCTCTCTTGGACTACGCAGGTTCGAAACCTGCCGAACAACAGGAGTTTTTTTCTATCGGAACACGCCCGATTCCTCGGAGCAACTTCGCCCTGACTGAAGTGTTTACTGCAACATAATCAAAATCTGTCTCTTGGACTGTATTAGTGCAGGTTCAAAACCTCCCAATGAGTTTTTTTCCATCCGAACACGCCTTAAAGATTCACTGATGGACAGTTCCCCAGGGGCTCATCTCAACTTCAGGCCAAAGTGGTTACTGCAGCAGAATCGAAATCTGTCTGTTGGACTGACACTACCAGTGCAGGTTCAAAACCTGCCGACGAGGATTTTTCTATCCGAACACGCCTTGAAGATTCACTGATGGACATTTCCTCAGAGGTTCATCTCAACTCCGCCTTGGCCACAGTGGTTACCATTACAGAATCGAAATCTATCTCTTGGACTGTACCAGTGCAGGTTCAAAACCTGCCGACAAGGTTTTTTCTATTGGAACACACTTTGACATTCACTCATGGATAGATTCCTCGGAGGCTCCTCTTAACTGGTCTTACCCAAGTGGTTACCACAACAGAATCGAAATCTGTTTCTCTTGCAGTCGGTTCGAAACCTACTGACAACATTTTTGCAGTGTATAGAACCTCAGTGAGCGCGAGTCATCATAAGAAAACCATCAATCCAATGATGGAGACTCGAAGCAGATCTACAGTATGTGTTGAACAATGTTCCGAATCCTAGAATAACGGAATTTTTTTTGCTCAAAACCGAACCAAGGTCTGGTGCAAATTTGCTGACTCGGATGACTCGACGAGTCGAAGGTGCACGAAGTACTCTTACCTATTATGGACGCGTGACACTGATAGTAAGGCCCTGAGCGCGGCCGTCCGGGCTTTCCATCATACTTACGGGTGCGATTTGAAAGTTGATTCGAGTCACGTATGCATGTGCAGACTTGATCTCTCCAGTGTCTCCACTAGAGGTCTGGCCCAGGCGTGGGCGGCAGCGATACTAGAATGTCTCGGTCTATGAGAACTTTTGAGAAGGAACAGGCCGATGGAAAGTATGCTACATCAACACCAGCAGAACCTGTTGGAAACTGTTGAGCACACATGCGCGCGTTTTTTTTTGCAGCAGGACGCTGCAAGAGCACTTACTTTTCGTTGTGTACCCACTCCGCGTTCTTTGTTGTCCCAGGTCCATACCACATAATCTGTGGCAAATGTTCGCTTCGTATGAAGGTCTGTCCACCCGTCTTCTCCGCAACGTTGCTCAATCCTACTCGCAAATTCCACACCTCCACTTTCCGAATTCCGCTTCGTCTAGCCGCCTGCTTGATCTTTGCGATCAATCCAGGAAACGTGTCCTCGCTGGCCCAGAGCCGCGTGACGATCAGCGTTGGCGGGGAGGGCTGCATTTCGACGCTCCAGCTTGCGTATGTGTCTGGGTTACTCAAGGACTGTACACCCCAGAACCCGCCCGCCATAGAAAAGTTCGAGCTGTACGTTGCCCGAGGGATTTGGAATGCTGCGACGCCATTTGTTGGCAAGCACGTCACGAGTGCCGTTGGGCGCGCCACCTCGTGCAGCCCGTTCTCCACCAGCATGTTCTCTAGCTCCTTTCTAATCAGCACAGCATCATGGTCCCAAAGACCCTTCAGCTGCTCCTGCGTCAGCCACTTCCATCCCTCGTCATCCCCCTCCTCCGTGTCCACCTCCCATATAGTCGACACCGGTCCCCGCGTCTCCCATCCATCTCCTTCACCCCCAGGGCCCGCTGAGCGGTAAAATTCCTCCCCAACATCACTCCATAGCACCGAGAATAGCCCCCCGCCAGCACCCGCTACTTCTTCCGGTGGTGTGCCCCATGCCTCTGGGAATTCAGGAAGATTATCACGTGAGGCAATCACCCAATGTAGAAGACGCATCATGTGCCCTGCATAGCCGCGCCCGCGTTTTGAGGGTGGGGTGAAGACCGCAGCGATGCCGTATGAGGTTGTTTCGTGCACTGTGTTGGGTTCAGAAACAGAGGAAGGAGGGTAAGCAACGAGGCTTGCTCGCTTGTATCTGGCCCCGTAGATCACGTCAGAATTTTGCTCGTACATCGAGGGTACTCGAGTCACTCACGTCCTACAAGCAGACATGAAATCGAGTGTCGTGGGGTCCTCCCGTGGTGCCAGTACCCTTCCCATCTCATTAACTCCCTTCTGTTTGGAAAATGACATGCTTACCAGGTGATCATTTTCCCCTCCTTTGCGTGCTCTAGAACATCCATCTCTTCATCTCGCTTAATGTACTCCACAAGACTCAGATTACCACCCAAGTGCGGCCATCTTCGGCGTCGTGTCTCCTTAATCTGCGCAGGCGTCGCGCGGAAGAGCGAGATCGATGCAAGTTCTACCTTTGGTTCTACCATCGGAGATAAACTTTGCGAATGCAATAATTCGTTAGTGCTTAAACAGAATGGAATTGATAGGATTGACCAATGCTCCTTATATCTCTATCACAATATTACCTCACGCGCAACTAAGCAAGACTTATCACGATTATCACACGTGGTCGCGCATTCCTGACCCCTCAATCTCCCAAGGTCCAATCGATAACGGGTGCCATTAAATATAGCCTGCCCTACTTCAGTGTTCAGCACAAACAAAACGCGCATCTAGTTCCGTCTCGAACGGGGAGATGTGTTTCTTACCGGAAGCCCGATGTCCTTAGTCTGATTCAATCAAGGAAGATTTCCTTTTGGTCATATGTTCGTCTGAATTCAGAAGTTGAATCACAGCTAACTCATCGCCTTTCAAAATTCGCGCATAGCTGTACAACCATTGTAGGTACTCGCTATCAAAGTGACACGGCGCTTTGGCACTCCTTAGACCCTTGATGATCTGGAAAAGATAGAACAGGACGACGACTGTCTGGCACTCGTAATCGAGGATAAAATTGGAGACGGATCAGGATGTGGAATCTAGACACCACCGGTCCAAGTGACCTCAGCATCACATAAACAAGTAGTACTTGATAATCACAAATAGAATCAGAAATACCACTAGTCCAGATAAGATAACTTCTCCAAAGTCACCCCAAAAGGTATTGACCTCGAATTGAGGGCTAAGCGGTGGGTCCACCGAAACGGTTATCTTGTGCATCCTACCCGAACTACCATCTCGAGGAACGATGAAAAGAGTCTGTCGGGTTTCATCATAAGTATACTTATCGCCGGCGCTGAGACCCGAGACCACTAGCTTTCTCCCATAGACGATGAGGGACGGTACGAAAATTTCAGTCTCTCGAGCAGTAAGAACGATATTATCCTTGGACTCGGGCGACCTCCACTCGAAAACGAACGTGCCTGTGTTCATTTCGTACTCGAACCGTGTGGGTATACCAGCAGTCTTTGCAGCGTATGGTCGGACGATAGACGACAAGATGCGGCCACCGTTATCTAGCGTGAATGAGGATTGGTCCAAATCGAGCAGTGATCGAGGTAATCCACGCCTTCGACTGAACCAAGAGAAATTTTCCCCGTTCCAGTCATCACCTCGGATGTCATCATTGTCGGGGTTATAGTTCCACAGCCTGAAGGCATATCAATAATTGGTCATGCAAGAAGCACTGTACACACGTAAATCCGACCAGGGATCTCTCAAGACCTGTCATCATGGCGTCCATCATCCTTTCCTGCCATTTCCAGTTGTCGCTTTCAAATGCTTCCTTTTGACTGTGACCGTTCATCGTTAGGCATAAATATTAGTGGCATCGTCAAGCTTACTTCAGGTCCATGGGTATACCGCACTCTCCGATCAGAATAGGCTTCCCGAGTACTTCATAGCCATGATCCACGATATTCTGAATTTGGAGTGAGTAGTTTTCTCTTGCGCCGTGTTGACCCCAATACAAAGCTTTCAGCAGGAACACTCCCTAGAAAATGATATAAGCGTCCAGAACTCATATCTTATTTACCAAGGATAATACCCTGGATAAGCCCTGCACGTTCACCGTGAAATCCCCAAAAGCCTTATTGAATAGCGCGTGAAGGTCATACCTATAGCAGAGGTAAGCAATATGCTCTTGAGACAACAGTCCACCAACCAATGTGGGGTAAACACCATGTTGGGAAGTTGATGTTCTGCTGTCCATGATGGTGGACAAAACTACAGGAGTTATCAGGAAACGTAAGAGATATGTCGCGCAACATACCTCGTTGGGAATTGGCTCTACAAAAAACATTTTGTCATTCGACATCGCCTTCCGGGCACGATCTGTCCACCGTCTAAGGAATGGGTAATAAAAATCGGTGTGCCAATCAACCTTCAAGTGTGTGAGTATCCACTTGATGGTCCATCGCACGTACATACCTTACAACCAGTCATAGGGTCCTTGACAAAATAGTTTTCGCGTAGAACGACACCCTCGTTCTTGCTGTTGTCCCACCCCCAGACGCCGTGCATCTCCCATACACACATGCCTTGTGTTGGACCATCGGAGCGCCAGGCCTTCCGACTGGCGGAATTCAGAACACTCCGAGAAGTAAGACGAGTAGGCAAAGGGAACGAGCGTGTCCAGTTGGCAATGAGAGTGGGGTATCCGGAGCCAAGCATAAAAGATTCGAAAGCGGTTGCTGTACATGCCCTGCCATTAGTATCTCAAACGATAAATGTAAGTCAAGCGCACGCACGGACATGCGAAAGATGCAGATCTGTATTATAGTCGAACTTGTACAACGAAGGCAATTCTATATATCCTCTGTGGGGCTCGTTCATAACCTGTTTCAGATTAGCACTATAAAAGTCAAGCATTGCACGAGCTTGCCTCAAATCCAATGATTCCGTCTAAACCATCCAGAGCCTGTACGACTGTAGCGTACATATCCAAGAATGCATCCTGGAGGTATTGCTGGACTGGTTTTGTCTGACCACCAGGCATGACAATCTTCAACTTGGGTGCAAAGGTATCACCAGCCCAGAAGCAAGTACTGGGCGGATAGAACGCCACGTTAACACAATGGTAGCAATAGATTAGACTAGACATACGCCATGGTCGCGGCGGCCAACTTTTGATATCCGCAGGGCCAAATTCCACGTTCCGCTTCAACGTGACCACCACCTTTGACCCCTAGTAGCCATGCAGCTCCAGACTCTTCGAGTGCATGTAGGTCGAACCCAACGGCCTCGAGAGTCCATGCCGGCGCACCAGAACCACCCGAGTACCTGGACCAGACGTCTTGATGAACGACGACGAACGCGCTAAGTCCGAATGAGGGCAACAATAAGAGAAGCTTGCGAACGTATGTCAGATACTCCTTGTCGTATATGCCGCTATAAAGATTGCATTAGTGATGTGATCAAGAGATGATTTTAATACGTACAGTCCTGCATGTTCGACAGCCTCCCAAGTCACGAGAAACCGAACTAGTAAAATATCACGTAGCCGAAAGGGTTCAGACTATGTGAAGACGTACTAAAGGTTAAGCCCCATCTTCTAAGACGGGAAAAGTGCTCAGGCGCTTCCTCCAGTGGAAATGGACGGCCAACAAACGTAACGACTTCGTGGTCAGCGGGAAATGTATCATGGTCATGATTCATTGGACTGCAAAATGTTCAGCATTATTGTTTACGTGCGTGAGATCAAAGCCTACGCTTTGCTGCAGCCAGACACGTTGACGCCACGTAAACTGCAGACGCGTCCATAGGAATCGACGAAGTGCCGCCCGTTGGGCTTTATTTCTCCTCCGGTTCCAGTTCGAGACCAATCATGTGCATATGTGCGAGTCGAGCCAGGTGTGTATGAAGGCAGCAGAGAGGGATGAATCTGATACCACAGTTAGCATTGAACTGTGATCTTACACTGAGCTCAGAGTCCCAGACCTTGTCTAAAAGTGGATCCGGCTTTGTATAAGATGGAGACGGAGTTGGCTTCGGACTTCCTTCAAGAAAGACAAAAGAGTTCTCGGAGCCGGATGGGCTGAGCATCGGTGACTGTGACGCGGGTATCTGGTCAATGTCGGATTAGAAACAACTGGATGAAGTATTGCTATGGTGTAGTAACGTCTCAAAAGCAAAGGTATAGGAGGAAATGCCCTGATGGAAATATATCAACTTCGCAGCGGAAAGGAAGTTGCTACTACGTTGAAGTGGACTGAGCGAAGTTGCGTTGCCAAACGAGAAGTTTATAATATGTCCGAAAAAGGAAGGCGGTTGTTTGGCAAAGGCTTTGGATCCAAACAACTTGAAGCGGCCAATTGTCTCGGCCCCGAATTACATACACCAAGATCATCATGATGAACTTGGGATATCAGTGCGGTCTACGTGCGCATCAGTTCCTTACTCCAGGCTTGTCCAAGCAGATCATTCCTTTCTTCCGCCGTATATATACCGAAGCTAGAGTTCAGACAACAGATTCCCAGCTGATTGTTCCTGCTCTCGGTGCTTCTTTTCCTCATAGATGGTTGCGAGATGCCTGCCAATGCACAGCCTGCGTACATCCTTCTACATCCCAGAAGCTTCGTAGGACATCGGATACTCCCGCTGATGTTCGTCCCATTCCTTATGGCGTAACTTTCCAGGATAGTGGCATACACGTCGAGTGGGCAGATAATCACAAATCGTTTTACGAGCATTCTTTCTTGGAACGCTATTCATCCGCTCAACGACTGTCGTCTTTTCACAAAGATGTAAAACCGACATCATGGGATGTATCTACCATCTCCCAAGCACCTGACCTCTACATGACCTATGAAGCCATAAAGAAGCCTTCCCAGCTACTCTCTGCCATCACCCAGCTTACCCGTTATGGACTACTCTTCCTCACAGGTGTCCCGAACACCGAACACACAAACGAGACATGCGAGCTCCGCAAACTTGCTAATATATTTGGCGAACTGCGCGAAACCTTTTACGGGGAACTGTGGGATGTCAAGAACATCCGTAACAGCAAAAATATTGCCTACACTAATCTTGACTTAGGTATGCATATGGATCTGTTGTAGGTAGTTTCGGTACGCTGTGTCGATAAGGCTCTGATGATCCGACAGATACTTCCAACACCCTCCTCGATATCAAATTCTCCACTGCCTTCGCAATCGTGTATTAGGCGGTACCTCACGTTTTGTTGATGGTCTCCGCGCCGCGGAGACACTGCGCAAGACCCATCCAGTGGACTTTGATACCCTGACTACTACACCGGTTCCATTCCATTACGTCAATGATGGACATCACCTTCATTACGAGCACCCTACCATCGAACTTGCTTCGTTGCCCGTAACAATAGGAACTGGCTCACAGACCACCAGTATCTCTGCATCCAGCGTGCCAGAAATAAAGCACATTAATTATTCCCCGCCTTTCCAAGCCCCTCTGTTGTTAGATTCAACTCCTCCCTCATTTTACGGTGCCTTGGGACGCTACGCCGCTCTGCTTGATGACCCTATGAACATTCTAGATTATACCCTGCGCGAAGGCGATGTCGTCTTGTTCGACAATCGGCGGGTTTTGCACTCACGCACTTCATTCACTGACGATGGCTCCGGTGCGGATGCATATGGCGAGACCAATCGATGGCTGAAGGGTTGTTATCTCGAAGCTGATGCCATTTTAGATCGAGGAAGGGTGTTGAGGACGAAGCTTGAGTCGCTGTAGGATTGAACACAATAACAACACGACAGTAATAAAGATGTTGCAGATGAGTCGCGGAGATATGTAAAGTTACATGTAAAGTTGATGCAATTCATTGTCAATATAGATACATGGCCAACATAGCAACTCTCGACTATAACTTGCTCTTTTCTGCCTTCTTGATAAAGGCAACACCATTGCCCAATGCAACCTGCGTCAACTGTTCAGAACAAGACAAGAAACAGAACGACAAGTATCTCACTTTGCCAGATGTCAGGTTCTTCGTGATAAACGTAATCTCTGAGGTGCCGTTCGGACCAGGACCAACTTCCCAAGCTGACGTCTCGAGCTCATCACCAGGCTTTACAGGCGATGTGAACCTCGCGCCAAAGACCGTCAGGGCGCGGGAATTCCCGTTGGCTATCACCTGAATCAAACCTCTTGCAGCGAACCCATAACTTGACAGCCCATGCAAAATCACACCACCAAAACCCATCACTTTACCAAGTTCCGGGTCTGGTAGACAGCTCAGTCTAGGAAACCCAAGACATATACAAAGCGCCTACCAATGTGCAGAGGGTTGTAATCGCCGCTCAGCCTGTAAATCAGGGCTTGCTCTGGTGTCGTCTTGTCCCGGACAACCCAATCCGGTTTTCGGTCCTTAGGGACAGACTTCGCCTGAGGTGGGGCTGCAATAGCTTTAGAGAACTTGTCTCCGTTGGCCTTTGAACCAAGGTAAAAGGCTGAACTCTATAATTGGGGTCAGCATAGTGGCGATTCAGCTTGGGTGAGCACCTCACGTAAAGCTTCGCATAGGGAACGTCACGAGGGTCGAGCAATATGGCTTCATTGTCGATAATGATTCCAGACTCTGTAAATATTGTTAGCCAGTAGAAGTGCTTGTAAATTTCATGAACACACTGTTCTCGTGTACGCCAACTACTCTTCGAGAGAGCTTCCAGCCGGATCCGCTAGCCACCGGAAGGTCTATCAGGATTTCAATGCTTTGAGTTGCGTGGACCTGCGAACCTGTGAACACGGATCGAATAACACAACTTGCGAGTCACTTACCACCCTGCCGGAGTTCAGCTTCGGAAGACCCGGAAGAGGTTCACCGCCCGTTTTGGCTGCGAACAAGGTGACATCCTGGTCATCGCCTAACGATATTATTCAATCCACTACTTAGATGTTTAATTGATCCCACCTTTCAGTCCAAGCACCACAGGGTATGTCGGTAGTGGTCCCCATGACTTGTCTGTAGAAAACGTCAATGACTGAACGTAAGCATGCCAGAACAACGCTACCAAGCTCTACGAAGTCGGGTTAATATGCATGAAGGGAACGAGAATGCGAATCTCCTTACCATAAACCAAAGACAGCTCGTCATGTTTTGCGCCTACCCCGATAGCATACGTGATGATGTCTTTACGAGTCCACGAAACCTAGTACATAAGAGCAGGTACTTAGTACAAACTCGAACTCGTATTACTGTAACACTGAAACGCACTGGTTGGTCTTTGGACTTGAAACCGACAGCTTTTCCAAGGTCGTAGCTCATGATGGTAGAGGCGAAAGTGCTGCAGAGTTGATGCTCTCCTAGTGGGATGCGAACTTGGAAGTCCAATTGAGCCTGAAACTCTCCGGCTATGTGAATCCCGGAGCATGTGCTGGCGGCTGATGATGTCACCACGTGGCTCATCGAGCGAGTCCTTAATTACATAATACACAACATACAGTTGTAACTACCGACCATTTGCATGGTACTAGGACGTTGTATAGTCTATGTGAGTACTACTGCGAACCTTCAAGCTTCAAGCTAAGCTTCATCACCCCCATGGGCCATGGCGCTGCTGCATGCCCAGTGTTCATCCACCCACACGTGACCTACTAGGCGCATCATTAAATGTGATGTTGTCAGCTAGAGTCTAGAGATACGTCGCATTCGAAGACGATGAGCATAGCTCACAGAATCTTGCGAGTTAGTGTTAGTTTCTTACTCAGTAAAATCCGGACCAGCGTCTATATCCTGCCACTGTTAACAACAGCCCGGAACCTTCGCCCATTTCTCCTCTCCTCTCACCTGAACTTCATCCACAACCCTACTACGTTCTTGTCCCACCACTCATGACCATGACGAGGCCGTCTTTCTCTGCACGAAGAAGCACTGCGTCTGTGTCCTGTGGGGCACGAATTTCGTGATACAATGTGGAGAACGCCCTCCTCGACCGTTACCGTTTCAATCGACGCGGTGACACTAATGACATCGACAGAAGTATTAGCCTCCGTCGCGGGGTACTGATATTATCCTCACCCAGACACCCTCATCATTACTGCACGCTCAACAGCATTGCACTCACGCTCAGAACCAGATATATTGAATTGAATACCAGCTAGGATCTTAACGAGGCCATCAATATATTTCGCGAATCACTTCGGTTAATACAGCATGACCATACCCAGCGCCATCTACATCTTCATAATCTGAGCTCGGCATTCTGCTCTTGTTTCATGGAAACTCAAAAGAATGAGGATATCGAGGAAGCCATTCAACTCTGCCAAGAACCATTGGCAGCTTTGCCTCCGCAGCACCCGGATAGATATTACGACTGGCTGTGGGATACTTATCTTTCTCGTTACCAGATTCTACAAAACTCTGCTGATTTGTCGCTTGCAATGGAGAACGTCAGACTTGCATCAAGATACCCTACTCGAGGTTTTCCGAAACGTATTGAAACAGCCTTGCACTGGGTTGTTGCAGCTGAGGGTTATCGACACGAATCTACCCTGAAAGCACACCGCACGTGCTTAGAATTCATGGAGCATGGCCGTGGCAAGCAGTGGTCGCTGTCCTCTCGATTCCGAATTCCACATGAAGACCTCGAATCCGCGCATCCAATTTCTACTGGTAGCTCAGAAACTCTTGGAGCTCAACGCGCGATGCTCAGTGTTCCGCAGTGATCACAGACCGAGTTTCTGCTGATCTGGCAGCCATGAAGCACAGGAGGCTTACGACAGATTGCAAGTGGCAGCGCCCGACGAAGCCATTCACCTCGCTGCTGGACTGCAGTTGTGAGAGCGTTATTGGCATGCTGTGGGTGGTTGATGACACTGTTGCAAAACACGTTGAAGCTTTCTATGAGAAAATGTCCAAGGCTTTGGAGGAGGGTGACACACCAGATTGTACGAAGGCGGCCTCGGCACTCAACCATGCTACGTACACTAAAGAATGAGGTGTCGCTCGAGCAGAGGATTGTTTTCATTCATATTGGTGTGTTGTTCTCTGTTGTTCAATGTCGTGCTGCTTTCTTCTGCTAGCCTTGGATCACCTTCATCTTGATTCCTCGTTGTACTTCCCACGTTAGGAATCACCCTGCAGATAACAGCTGTATTTTTCGTTGCCTTATTATCGTGCACTGGGTTAGGGCTTTCAAGCTCCATCAACAGAGTCGCGAAGGTTATTTATACTGCCCAGGTTACTCCGGGTGGCATGTGTTTATGGTTGCTCTTACTCACTCTAGCCTCGACGTGTTGAACCACCGGCATACTTAATGATAGAAGGAACGACTGTCTTCCTACCATTGGTCTGCCTACGGGAGGTTAACCCGCACTTAGGCGTAATTTATTTGCTTGCATCACAAGATTCTGGATTGCACATGGCTATGAGAAGTTGGTCGGTCTGTGGTCCGGTTCTAGATTTGTTGGAGAAACATTGTTGTACACTGGGTGGAATATTGAATCTGCCAAAACTTCGTTCATCGCAACATAAATAAAATATTAAACGACTACGCAAGTCCAGTTGTGGGAAAGCAGAAGGTGATCTAATATACAAAGAGAACCGCTGACAACAATTTGATTTTCCTTTCCCCCCATCATGTTGGCATGAATGTTCTCCGTCTCCTTTGTGACGGGCAGTCATCGGTTCATGCTCCAGTCCACATCGCGTAATCCTGACTCTCTAAAGAGTCGGTGATAACGCTCCTTGGTTCATGAGTCCGTATAATGTGGGACTTGCCACCCACTTGGAAGTGTACTTGCAGGATGGTGAGGCAGAATACAACTCCCTTTAGAGATGTTATGCAGGCGGCGTGTGTCCAAGCCAAATGAACTCACCATAATAGGAGAGACGGCGTCCAGCACGGTATATTGACCATTGGATCCGGACAGGTATGCCAGAAGAATCGAAAGGACGCCCGTCGCATATATAGCGCCACTTTCCACAATAACGATCAAAATGGGCAAATACACAGCAAATCCGTCTGACATAAAACGGCGAGTGCGATAGATGCGCCAGGCAATCAAAGCTACCATGTTGTCGTCAGAGCCCGCAAATCAGTCATGGAATAGACGTACTAGTGCAGGTGACACTTGTAATCATAGTCAATGTGAAGAATGTCGTGATATATGAGTGACCAGTGGTGAAAACGGTGGACGAACTGTTGGCCTGGGAAAGGGCCCAAACGATCATGTACCCAGTCACTGCGAAACATCTTGGGATAAGATTGGGGCAATTATATACTTCAAGACGCTCACCAGCATTTGTACACAGCACGATTAGACCAGGAACGGCAATGAACAGGCTTCTGTGGTTAAGTACATAACATCGCCAAACCTACTGCCCTATCACTGAGGTGAGAGAACAACCTGTCGGGCGGAGAACTCACAAGGATACAATCAGCGAGAACGGTTTGCGTAACGTAAATTGTGGTTTTTGTGTATTCCAATGGCGCAGCAAGGTTGGAATAGTAGGCACTTGCACTCATCTTGTCCGCATTGAATACGAACGCCTGCAAAATTCGAACAAAATCGACAATTAGATGCTGAGATCAATTATGTTGAGCGATTCTGCCAAAAGGATTGACTAGTACACTGACACCCGTTGCCAAACAGAGCAGCGCGGTTGCGGCTGGGATAAGGAGTTGCCGGTTTGCGCCAGTGTTCTTGAGCAGGACGAACAGTGTTAAGCAGTACAACGTCAAGAATACGCCTGTTTGAGACCGTGAAATTCGGCACCATGACATCTTGCATCGGTTGGTAACGCACCATAAAACAAAGTCTCAAAAAACAAAGCTAAGAGTGAAGCTTCATCCAAAGGTATGCCCATGATTACGATCGGTAATGTGTTGAATCGGATTCAAACAGGGATAACCGGCCAATGAAGTTTCTAGGTGAGTGTAGTCACCGCCCCTCCTTTAAGTATTTTCGGTCACTTAACTTGTGAGCGGTTTGATACTCAGTGAGCATAGACATTTTGTAATTCGACGCTGTGTTAGTGACTATTCCGCAGAGCGCATCTGATGGGCCCAAGTCCGAGTGCCACAATGCATCCAAAGAGTGTGACTGTTGGTAAGGCGACCCATCATGATATTACATAGCTTGCAGTTGATGATTACCATCATGGGTCCGACATCAGCGAACCCTGAGGTAAAGTGCTGAGACTGGACACCACATAATCATGACGGTGCTACTTCAAGTTTGCTTCGCGTCGGCAATCAGTTCATGATCAAAATGATGTGCACGTTATGTAATATGTGGAGTGACAATTACGTATAAGATGCGTTTTCTATTTATGCTTTCAACCCTGCCTCTTCGCCTGCCCTCAAAATCGCGCATTCTGAAGGTTTGCGCTGGGACTGCACTAGCTACTCCAGTACTTGTTGAAAAACTCGACCTCGTTGCCTTTACCGGACTTTTTCATCCAAATTAGGCAAAGTGATGTGAATACTTCCGCTTGATCGCAAAAGTCCCGGTGAAGGCACTGCCAGCCAGCGAGGCTGAAAAACTCGTACTGCAGTTTCAACACATGTGCTGTAACCAAGGGCTACAATATTAATATCTACCAGCGTCCTATCATATGCGTGCCTGCCCAGTCAGTAGTAAAGCACGCAGAGCATGTGATTTGTGCATTACACCCCTCCTATTTCACCTTTCTTTCTTTCTTTCCCACTGAACCTTCATTTCCGTTATCTAGCAACTCGGAACGGGTCACTCCATATCACTTTGATACGAGTCATTTATGGCATTCATGCACAGCCAGCCCACCAGCGGAAAAATTACCAGTCCCTCCAGGCGCATACTTCTTGGCAGGCAACTATGTGGTGTTGACTTAAGGGGGCGCTTGAAATCAGCCATATCCGAAGAGTCCTATCATCCGATGATTCTGTAGCGTGGCTGCGTGGAGCTATAGTGTGACCCTATCAAGGTAAAGTCCGTTGATATTTTTGGATGCGACCTGAGAGCTGAAGCGCTGATCTTCCGCCCGTAGATCACATGCGTCCCTTGAATTAAACAATGAGATCAGGCATCCTTCAAGCTCGATTGAATGCTAGGCAATGGATAAGTCATCGGAAAAATTCAAACCTCGTGGAACGAGCTGCGTTATTGCGGAGATGAGCCTTTTGGTGAGTGATCTGCGCCGTTTATGCACATTTACAAACTTCACGCAGATATGTCCTTCCCACTCATTGACGATATTTGCCTTTCTCTCACTCTAATGTTCGCTTTTATAGACGCCTGCACGGTGCGCTGCTCGACCTAACTGACACCAGCCTCTGTGCTCTTGGCTTTTCTGGCAGATCGCACACTGCAGCCCATTGAATGCAAGTTCGCCAGAGATATTAGTAGATGCAACAGACATTGGCAACACTCACCAGGGTCCAGCTTCAAGTCGGCTATACATTGATATCCCATTTGTCTTGCCTACCACTTGTGCGATACTACGCATAAATCCCAAATCGATCACACTGGCCACGTCAGAACGTTGTGCACCATACTGTAATAACTCGGTTGTCCACTCTCTGCTTATAATGCATGATCTAATCTCACTGGAACATAACACCTGTTAGTTGGGTTCCAGGAACCGCTCACAACCGCAACTCTTTCTGCCCCTGGCTTAAGCCCGACTGTCCACCATGTGGTAAGTTCTGCAAGCTTGGAACGATACCAATAACATGCATCATAAGTGCCTTAGTCATATATTATGCGTTCAAGTGTTTGAGATGTTCCTCTATTTAAAGGTCTTCATGACCTCAAGTCAAGTAGCAGTGAAATTTACACTGAGGCAATACTCTAGAAATTCGGTTTCAGCACTAACAGACACAGACGCCGTCGAAACAGCAACAATGGCGAGGACGATGGAGAGATGCATTATTTGTGAGATGTGATGTGGGATCTCAAAAATAAATCGAAGGGGGGGGACAGTAGACGGCTTGATTTTATGTCCCGATTAGTGTTCTTTGCATTCGCCTATTACCCCCTTCACCGGCAGACCTCAGATTTGACTTGCTCTGTCCCCAATATCCTATTGGTGAAAGAACCCTAAATGCTGGTAATGTGTAAATCCAAACTCGTTGCATTATTATATGGTCTACGTTAGGTGACACGAGGATTGCGGAAGCTCAGGGGCCTTATGGATCTGAGGGAATGACGAGTGAAGTTCTGGGGTCTGCAAAACATCGATGATGGTCCAGACTCTGCTATACCATCCCCCGACAAATTAATCATTCATCCGGTCAAATAGGTTCGCTGGATTGTTGAGTTTTCCTGTATACCGTGACACTGAGGTCGCTAGCGCTCAGTACCCGCGTTTGGGGTGAAAATGGGAATGGTTTCACACGCTTAGCGGTGTCAATTCTCATCGATATCCTTCAGTACATACTTCAAAAGCTTCATCGGCAGTGCACGATAATCTGCCACGATTGTCCTTGCAAATCTGCATGACAGGCTGTTGCAAGCAACACTGTTTTAATATGTGTTCGATGCGAAGCTGGGAAATCACGCAAAGTCTATCTGCGTCTTTCTCCAGCCTAGCGCCGTGTGTGTCTCCTCCCCGAGTCCCCCGTCGAAAACTTACCATTATTATGCATAGAGCACCCAAACTAGCGCACCTAAGAATAATATTACGACTGCCTCCGCTACTGCTATGGTGTTTACCTCAAAGTTCATATGAAGACCTACGGGAAACACGCAACATTCGTACACCTCCGCAACAACTACAGTTCAGCCAAAGTTTCCTTGGATTTATTGAAAGCTTGCGAAAACAAAGTCATGACACTCGGGGTGGCCTTCGCACACAGTCTGCGGAGCACGAAACCAATTGCCTCCTGAACTCACAGTGGACGGCAATATTGTAAGCTCACACCACCCATATCAATTTCGTAGTTGGACTAATCAACTTCTGTCAAGAAAACATGGATGAATATGTTGTTCATGATAATTTTTCTGACCATCAGCCTATCCAGTGAAGCCCATCCCTTCCTGCGTCGCATACGGGATACGTCTGAGGATTACATGGAGCCTCTCGATGTGGACGAACAGATCCTGCAGAGTCAGATGAAATGCTCACATCGAACCCGACGACCTTCGCCACTCCGTGATGTACATTGATACATTCAGAGTAGCCTTCCCCGGCAATGACCCAGGGACCTGAATGACTACTGACGCTCGAAGGCTTGCGAAATCCTCTGTGTGAACCTACCACTATCAATGATGATGTTGCTCATAACAGGGTAGTACCAGAAGCCGCCTTTCAGCCGAGATCTCTCTGTTACTCTTCGCCTCTCTTTGCCCGCTCGCAAATTTCTTTATCCTAGCGTTTGGTAAATCAGGGTCAGAACGACGACGAACATCGAACTTTGCATAATATGATCGAACATGACTGAGATCGACAGGCCCCTGAAGCTCCCTATAAGGTCAGTCTGTCAAGAACCCCAATATTGGTGTTCAAAAATGTTAATTCGGATAGAGGCCAATGGTTACGTGGTACGCATGGCCTCCGCTAAGGTGTGACATTTTCGCGTCGTGCTCAAACTGCAATACTAGTACTAGGCGTACATAGACAAGTGTGGAGGTATGTCGGTACTAGTACTTGGGAATAGTATCATCTAACTTCTAACTGGCTTCCTAGACAATCCTTTTGCCACCGCTGGAAGCTTCTGTATAACTCTTTACCGAGGTGCAAAGGCATTCCAACGAGCTGCAGTGACTTCGTCGAGAATGAAGTGGGCACTGACTTGACTCTGCAACCGGTTTTGTTCTCTACGTGGCAGGGAACTGCTACGCAAAAGCATGCTGTACAGTTCGTAAGTTTTCAATGATATCGGGACACCGGCCTGAGAATCCTCGGTAGACGAGTCTTCCGAATTGCTGCACAAGATCTTCAAATTAAGGAAGCTTCATTACGGGAACGCGGAGCTGACCTTCGCCCGGAAAAGTCCGATAAGGATTCATCACCCAAGTCACTACAATGTTGGCCTGCCCTGAAGACCACCTCCCAAAATGCTAACTTCGGACAAACAGACACAGGACATACGGCCTGTCCGAAAGCCTCAAAATGCTAAGTCTGGACAGAGATTTGGTCAAATTTAGGACAAACCTTATTTATTTCGAGGGCGTCTCAGGAGCGGATCAAAGCTTTTATCTTCCCGGGGTACCATGGAAAACCGGAAAATATCGTACCGAGAGTGATGGTATAATGCCATACTTCGTAAGTTTTTCTCAAGAGCTTCAGGCCCTGGCCCTAGACTGACTCTTGCGATCAGTTCCACTTCCCGTCCCGAGCTGACGTTTTGGGCCCACCAATGCCAGCACAAACCTACATAGACTATGATGTGTCCGCTCTAGCGATAATTTGCGAGAGAGGACAGGAGACAAAGTGAGATGAAGCTGATTGGTTGTCCCGATATTCGACACGTTACTGACATCGCAGTAAGTTCTAATCGCTTCCTTATATCAGGAGGTTCGAGTGTTTGAATTGAAAATGAGTGTGAGTACGGGCTTGTGCCCAGATTTCGGACTTTAAGAGCTGACCAGATAGGTGATGAACTCCAACGGCATAAAGGACACGACGTACTGCCAATCATATCTGTGGCTATCCTGGAAAATGACTTGTCATTTCGGCTCTACCATCACCGGCACTGTCCAACTTTAAGTAAATCTCAGGTTCACTTTGTAAAGGGTAGGCAGTGGCTATCTGGTATATAACGGACGAGAGTCGGACAAAATAAAGTAACATAATTTGTTCCCCCAATCACTCCATGACATCAACGTCGCAGCTTCGTCAGTCAAATCTATTCGAGAAACGCTCCGAGCTCCTCAGCCGCGACGCTCGAGTACTTCTCTCGTACGAGAGAGCCAGGGCTATTGGCTTAGCACACGGTGCATATGAAGCTTCCTTATTCATGAGGCACATCTTGATCTCGTATTGCAGGCATCACTCTTCATGACACTTTGGATTTGACGCAAAAATTTTGGGACAGTGCACATCGATCCAATCATGGTCCTAGATGGGGCTGCATCCACACTGCTGACCATCCAGTACAATTTGGTTGCAGGAACGCTTGCACAATATGCTGCAACTACTAGACCTGATTTGGTTTCCCTTGTTGAGGATATTCTTCGATGGGATGTTATGTGAGCAAACCGTAATATCAATCTTGCAGAAGCACTACATGGTCTCGTTGCAGTGGTCAATTCTGCCTTACCGAGCTGGGGAGAGGCCTAGACATCTTCCGAATGAAGACATCAGCGACACTTCTCCCAACGGGTGAATTCGATCTTCATACACCTTTGCCCTCAGATGCCAAGTACGAAATTATTATATCTTGAAAGCTGTTAATCATGGCAGCCCAGGTTCATGCCGCCAACTGTTCCAGTGAAAGGTCTTCCATGTGTCGCCATTGTTTTCGCACAACTGTACGTGAACGGCGAATGCCGTGGACCTCGACCGTTTCTTGTCAATATAACGACGGATATCACATGTGCAACGGGGTGACTTCGAGGCGAGTGCCTCTTTAAATTCATTTCACCTATTCCAAACTTATTGCTCTACGACTAGGTTGCTACCACCCAGAGGAGGCTCAGCTCCGTCAACCATGCACTCACAAGCTTCCATCATGTCTGCTTACCGCCGTCGGCCCTTCTCGGGGACCTCGACAAGTCCAACAGAATGCATCGTGACTTTATGTCCTCTATATGGCGTGTTGCGGTCGGGTCGCTGGCGATTGGTTCAATTGCAATACCTGATCTCCAGATGTCATCGTACATCGCCGCGCGTTTATTTTCAGCGTCGTCATGTCACCAGCGTGTATGGAAATCCTGTGCCCATACTTTCATACCGGACGCAACAGCTTCCTTTACTACATGCCATCGCTCAGGCGTTCGTTCTAAGAGCGCTTTACAAATGGGCTATCGAACAGTTCATGGACAAGAATCTTGATGTTCGTGTGCGACATGGCGTCGCAGCTTGCTGTAAAGCAGTCATGGTTCAACACGCACAATTTGCCAATTGTGCCCTGTCTGAAAGAATGGGAGCTCAAGGCCTCTTCGAATATAACCGGCTGTCCAATTTATATGTACGAACGCCTTCTCTTGGACAGTGATGTTAGAGCAAGAATTAACCTGTTTCGCAGAACGAGATTAGGGGAGTTAGCATCGCTGAAGGTGACATTTTAGGTAGGTGACTTTTAGCCCTCTCCGGTGATGTGTTACTGACCCAAAGATGCCAGGACTTTCCATGCGTCAGTGAAGTGCATCGATGTCCGCGCAAGCTAAAGACTTACACATAAATTATAGGACTCGTAGGAGATACCTTAGCGCAAACGTACACGTTACCTCTCTCGACACACCCAGACGGCCCCCTTGCGTTGCACGAGATCTCTTTATTCGACGAGGCGACCGAGACCGTTTCCTCTTCATCCGACTTCACACAAGCGTTTATGCAATATGTGCAGCCGCGCTGTCAGCTGATGGTCGAATCCATGGGACACCGTATGGCCTATGACGCCGCTGTCGACCAAGGGGTCTCCCAATGTCTCGTCGATCTGTATCTCATCAATGCGATCAAGACAGATGCCGCATGGTACGTAGAGCGTGGTATATTTACGCGGCAGGCCATTATGCGTATGGAGGATACTGCTTTGTCGGCTGCTTTGCCTCGCCTAGACGAGTTGCTCGCTGCGATGGAGGTTGAGCCCATACGCCACGTCACCCATCATATCGGACGAGTGCTGGCAGAAATTTAGTAGGACGTTGCCTGTCTATAGCTCCCCTCAGGCTGAGGAGCCAGCGCAGCCGACTTTGGTTTTGAGCGAGCTCGACTTTGAAGCTCTGGGTCGCTATAGCCTTGAATAAAATTATGATAAATCTTTGGCGACGGTTGTTCATAACTTTAGTAGTCTGTTGAGCCACTCAGTTAGCTAGTGATTTGTTTTTCTCCCCATTTACTTTCGATGTCTAGAAAACACCCATGCCATGCTCCATTTTGATACTATCCAGGGCCTAAACAAACAGATACTTATCCCATTAATATATTCGTCGGAAGTGGTTGCTAAATTTCCAAGGTATAGTATGCCACAGCACCTGTTCATATACACAATTCTAGAGCTTTGATTTCTCTGTGGAAAAATCGTATTTCCTGTTCAGAAAGTCGGCCATAACTCGCGCTGTATGAACAGTTAGATGGCGAATCAATCGGTCCTTTATGTCAACACACCAAGCTCTTCTGGAGATTCCTGAGGAATCTAAGGCACAATTACATTAGTTATGGAAACAATCGATGGTAAGATACGAGCAGAAATGGCTAGATGACTTGAAGATGACGTTAGATGATTTGCAGGTCTGCGCCAAGCACGCTGCTTCCTCACTTCCACTAGCATCGTCCTGTCGGATAACGCCTATCAGTCGGTGAACTTCCTTCCGCCACCCTGACCTACACATCCTGGCTTGGTTTTCCGGAAGAATCCACAGTAGCTCAATATTTTCGTCAAGTTTTTCCATCAATTCCCAAGTTTCCACGGCTGGCTCGTGGGTTTGCAAGCACAAGAGCCTCGTGAATGGGAGGCATTTTCAATCTGACGCATCCGCTTTCATCCTCGTACAGTCCGAAATCGACATAGAGCCGAAGGACGTCAGGATGCCAAGCAGAGAACATGGGTGAAGATTTAAAGGAACGCAAGGCGGCCTCCCTACAATCATAGTTAGTAGTGCTCCAACGCAATAATATTGTCAAAGTTCAAGTTTAATCACCGTGATGGCCATTCATCCCGTCCTTAGCAAGGTAGCCCCAACCAAGTACTGCGTGTGCTCCCACGTAAATTCTTGATAAGTATCAATCATCGCATCGAGGAGGATCATAGAGGAGAACAAGGCACGGAAATGCAACGCGGCTAACGTCCCTGTGCAATATTATGGGATTCGACAGGGTTCTGAACGGCAAATGACATACACCGAGCATCCTCCAAACGAGTGTCCTGCTACGACAAGGTCCGCGAGGAAAAGCCACTCTTTTCGCGTGATTCACCAATGGATGCAGGAACTCGATCAAGTTGGATAGGGAGAGAAGATGTCTCTACCTCTTCTGGCATATAGTTGATGAGAAAGTTTACAATGTCTCTCGCATTGTCAGTCCAATCAACTGTTGTCGATTAATTCCAAGCGGAAGGTCTAAGAAGCGGTCTCTCACAGCTACCACTGAGATTATGTCGGTTTAGCAGAGAGCAGAGTCTCCATGTTGCACGGATTCCCACGACCAGATCTCATCTATTACACCACAGGCAGGTAGTAGATAGCATAAATGAGTCTCCCATATCTAATACACGATCAGATTCCTAGCATGAATAGGCATTACGAGACTCACTTCCTTCGGAAGACCCGTTGCGTGCACAAGGAACAGGGTGATCCCCTTCGTTCTGACCTTCGCCTCTTGGTCCTTTTTCACATATCGGTTGACACAATTCCACAGCAACCTTTCGTCTGTGACCCCGGAGTAGCCGTCCTCACCTAGCCGGACCTGTTGTTCCATGAGTTCAAGTCCTATATTCTTGATATCGCTCTCGGTTTTTTTCAAAGAGCGAGGAGGTGGCTCGGGAACTGGAATATTTGGGGTGACTCTGGGATTGGCTGCAGGTATGATATGCGTGCTGATGTTGTATGTACCGAGTAAGTCATCAGACCTGGGTTTGAAGGGCAGTGGCGGGACTTCGACGTGCCCTTCATGAAGCTTGAATGGCACACATGGACGGGGTTTCACGGTCGTCCGGAGTGTTGTAGGTGTGTAAGGATATGAGGATGTCATGACTGTCGGCGACTGCTGCCTGGAAGTCTCTATTCTGTCACGTAGTTGCTTTCTGTTCCGAAAGAGAATGCCGGATTGACTATCTTGCAGAATCAGATGTCTGATGGGCCGTCGTGGTACCCGGTAGGCCAGTCACCTCCGACAAACTTGGAATGGAAGGAAGATAACGTACCATCTTTACGATGCCGGCATGTGCGCTCCTGAAAGACTCGGAGTCAATCATGGTGCATGATGGATCAATTTCTGACACCATGATGATCGCCGCGGATGCTGTAAGTGGGCACCATGATTCAGAAAGGTGATGGAAGTACAAAATACAATTCCCCCAGTTAGCCCGGAGCTCACTCTGGAAACAAGTAATCCTTAGAATTCGGAATCCCATCTAGTCCTAGTATAAGGTCATGGCCATAGTATGGTTATATA
The DNA here is from genome assembly GCA_016647755.1 of Suillus subluteus. NCBI lineage: Eukaryota > Fungi > Basidiomycota > Agaricomycetes > Boletales > Suillaceae > Suillus > Suillus subluteus. Next base: position 28,187 of record JABBWI010000609.1, read on the forward strand.
CTATCACATTTTTATGATTAGCCTTATGTGTAGTCCCGAGGGTGAGAAGTACGCGGAAAGAGCAGCATAGAAGGGTGGCTTCACTACTGCATGTCACGTTTTGGCAGAGCCAGCAGATTTCCAGATTCTGATTTCTCTCAGAAGCCTTCAAGCTTCAGCTTCAAGGACGGTATTCAAACTTCAGAAAATCATTCTAAAACGTTCTAGGCTCTTGCCAAGTCTAGTACTTCAACACATCTTCGGCAAAACCGACTCGAAATGTGAAGTCGTCACTCACCTGGTTCAGTTCTCAGCGCAGCCGACTTTGCTTTTGGAGCGAGCTCAACTTTGAAGCTCTGGGTCGCTTGATAGCCTTGCATCCGATGTCTGGAAAACACTAATGGGCCGTGCTCCATGTGATACTATCCAGGACCTAA